>JXCR01072432.1:137555-182915 GCA_002079205.1 Phalaenopsis hybrid cultivar
TTTTATTTTTATGAGTTTTCTATGCAAAGATATGGATTTTTGAAATTTAATAGCTATTTTCTAAATTTTTTAAATATTCTATTTATCTATTCAAAACGCGGGCTGACTGGATCCTCGGATCCGTCGAAAAGCCACNCCGCTTTGTTCACGTTGGCTGGGAGTGGTCTGGCTGCTTCGGATGGGTTTGTGTGCGTGATCAGCAGAATGAGGGTGATCAGGAGTGTTCTTTGGATTGGATTTAGAGAGGCGGTTATGAGAAATTGGGGAGCGGATGGCGCCATTAATTCAGCTTGAGTTGTGTTGGAAGTTCTCCTTGGTTGTGGAGGTGTGCTGAGTTCATTTTATATAGGCAGGGGGTGTATGAAAGAGCTGAGCCCGCATGCAGCTTGTGGATGCATAAAAGGAATTAAGGGAAATTTACATAAATATAGCAAATAATTCTTATGTATTTACAGATCTGACACTGAATGTTAGATATTTATACATAATAAGTTATTATATTTTGGTGTCATTAATTTTTTAATGGATTTTTTTTTTGTTAACCCTAAAAGTGCTTCTGATTCGACCATTATTGGATCATCAATTATGAATACCGCCTGATACTGATGGCTAATTAACAATTTATTTTTCATCTAACAATCATGAGTGTAGTCCGTCAGAAGATAAAAAGTCTTCGGCAATAATCTATCGTGAAGATGTCAAAAATTTATTAACCGATGATTTTATAATATTAATTGATGACTTTTAATTGTTGAAAATAGACTAAATGTATGTAGTGTTTAAAAGCATAGTCATGAGGATATTTTTTTTGTGACCTTAAATATTTGAGTGATATGCGTGTAAATATGAAAGCTTAGGTATGGATACATAACAATTGTGTGATATGTTTGCAAATGCACCTTGAATTACTTGTTTGCTTAATTAAAAAGTTAGGCTTTGGATGCGTTAGGGTGTGACTTGAGTTGGGGATATATTATGCGTTTGGACGAACCTAATTTGAGGATGAATGGACGCAACATTTGATGGCTAAGATGGTATGTGAGAAGAGTCCTTTGAGAGGATTCTTAGAGTTTCCTGAGCAGATTATAAAGAAAATTGTTAGTGGTCCTTACAAAAAAGCTCTTAAGAAAAGGCACAAAAAAATTAATGTGATCTGAACATCTTGGGTGGTATAAACTTAAAATGTAATGTTTTAAATGTTAAATATGTAAATACGTAAGAATTGGGTGGAATGTGTGAAAAATCCCAGTTTCATTAATGAGCCCCATGGGTCCAAGAGCCTTCAATAATGACAAATCCGGCTTATAGCATGTCCATGCACTTTTTGTGGCTCGAAACAATAATTTTGCTAGATATTTCGTTTGAATTAATTATGTGATATGGAAAACAGAAATATGTCCACATAGTGAGTCAATTAATCAAATGGCAAGTGGCTAGAGTCCCTCTCGCTCCCTCCCATCTAATCCTCAAATGAGCCACCATCTTTATAGACAAAACCCAGCCAAATAATTTAATCCGACCCGTTACGATTCCCATATCATCATATCTCAGACACTCATCAGAAGTAAAATTGTGTTGCTCAAAATTTTTAATTTCTTCTCTTACAATTATAGAATGTTGCAATTACATGCAGTTTGATGCCAAGTCAATGTAAGAGATAACGCGACACTTCAACAATGCCGGCGGCTGCGAACAACTCGGGGCAAGTTGCGCTGTCTCTATTTACTTTTTGGGCACGTGGAGTTGGATGATGGATGGGTCCCTAAATTTCATTCTTCTTTGTCCAATATCAAGGAGGACTAAGTCTTGCAAGACTATTTTAAATTTGTTCAAGGAAGAATGTATTTATAAATAATTAGATTACTTAGGTTCATGTTGATTGAAATGGTATATTTTAAGAAGACTTTCCCAACATGACTTCCAAAATTTTATTATGATGATAATTTAATAGCCACCAGAAAGAAATATTACGTACGGTTCCCAGCAAATTATTACATATGATTCGCGCGTGCGAACAACAATCATAGATGAATACACTTACAGTAGAACTAAAGTGAAGTACATCATGCAGACATGCATAACATTTTCTTCTTTTTGAGACGAAAATGTTTTGAAATGTTTTGCTTTAATATCTTAGGTTTTGAACTCCAAGATCATTGTTATTCTTATGAGAACACAATAATTTAGACTATCAATTGAAAGATCTTTTGTTCAAGGTATTAACTTTTCATGCAGCAAGTTCGGCTTACACGGCCATCAAACATAAATATATAAAAAGTGGTCAATGTTAGCTTTATTTTAATTAACACCAGATTCAATGGACCGACGGAACTAAACAAGCCGCCTATGAGCACAAAGGTCACTCGACCCATTTCAATAAGAGACCCAATGAATCCTTCACAAGTCAGCTGATAGTTCAAATTCAAGACTATAATAAGGCTACTTGAACTTCTTTATCATCGAATTTGTTTTGCTTATTATGCAACATTTTCTTAGAGTACTTAAGGGCTTAGAATTCTGCTAAGGAATGGTGGATTATAGAGAAAATGTTCTCGCATTTTTTTTTTTTTTTTTTTTTTTTTTTTTTTTTTTTTTTTTTTTTTTTTTTTTTTTTTNTTTTTTTTTTTTTTTTTTTTTTTTTTTTTTTTTGTATTGAATCTCTTCCTTGTCTTTCACTTTTATCAGCAGGGTTCAAATGCGATTCATGATAAATTAAATGTGTTGTATACTTGGATTTGATATTTTCTTAAGTGAGGAATTTATATTTTTTGATAGATAAATGCTTCTAAGGCTTTTAGGAATTTAGATATGCTAAAAATTAACTGGATATTTTCTGAATATTTATTCTAAATGCACAAACCAAAATACTAAACAGTTTATCCAGAATAGAGATTGAATGATCATTTATCCAGAATAGGGATTGAATGATAATTTATCCAGAAACAACTACAAATCAATTGCTTTCCAAACTCACAAACAACCACATAATTATCTAGATAAGCTGATGATCAATAGTTTATCAGAATAAACTGTTTATTTAGATAAGCTATATAAACTGCAGCTGCCCCAAACAAACCCATAATCCTTTTAAAAATCTATCACTTATATTCAAAACCCTAATATACTAATTCAACTATATATATATATATATAAATTTAATCACTAAAACACTTCTTTACAAAATGATCGTTTCTTTAAATTATTTTTTATTGAACTATTCTAAACAAAGATGTCGCAATATATGAAAATTGCTCAACTGTTCCTAATAATTAGGGAAATTTACATACATAGCAGATAATTCTTATGTATTTATATATCTAACACCTAAATATTGATATTTATATTTGCCTACCACTCAAATCATTAACATCAAATCAAAGATATCATCATTATTATCTTTTTAAAAGTGAAATACATTACATGAATATATTATAACTGTAAATATCAAACCTTTGAAGCTAGACATGTAAATACATAACAATTGTGGGGTATTCATGTTAATTACATGGACCCGCTCGCATCATTCATAGAGACAACGATTGGATTGCTGCCAGTGGGATTTATCATTCAATGCATGCAACCGAGAACATTACAGAGACAACGAAAAAATATTACATCAAGACTCTTAATGCATTCGGAGTCCAATGGTGAGGCGTCACGTGTCAAGTAGGATTCATCATTTTTAACACTGGTCAATGTCAGTGTATAACGTTGAGACTCACTTGACACGTGACACCCTGATGTAATATTTTCTCTAGAGACAACATGTTCACAAAAAAAACTTGAGTCTTAAAAGATTCTATAACAGAGATATCTCTCTTGTTGCCCTCTAATTGTCCCTAAAGCTTCTGTACTTTTTTCTAATTACACTTCATTGATTTCTTTAGCTCTTTCTATTGCTTCTCGCCACTCCACTCAATTCCTATGCATGCATGCGGGGTGCAGTCCATGTGAATGAAAAAAAATCATTTTAAATATAAATTAATCTGTGGTGAATAACTTTATTATTATTATTCAGTACAAAAGAAGAACATAAATTCCCAAGCTAAGTCCAGCTTCAATAAAACAACATAAAACACAAGTCTGACTGCCAAATATCCCAACTTCAAAATGCAAAGAAAATAAGAACAAGAAAGAAATAGCATAATATGAAATAAGGAATGATTTACATACATACCACTCGATTCCTACGCATTTACATGTCCAACACCAAAATTTTAATTTTTAGGCACGACATCTCACCGATATAGCCGACCCCACATAGTGGGATTAAGGATTTGTTGTTGTTGTTATTGTCATCTCGCCGAAAAGGTGTATTTCTTCAATTTTTTTAAAATTAAGATGGTGCTATTTTTTAAGTGGCATTAATGTAAAAAGGTAAAATTTAGGTGTTTTATGCATGTAAAATACATAAAAATTGGGCGGTATGAATGTAAATGCCCCCATAAAATAGGAAACGTTTTGAAAACAAAAATTAGGCAGTTCTCTTAGGAGACATGTTTTGCAGAAGAAGAGCAGTGGTGATTATAGCTAAAATATGCAGAAAAATACCTGCCAAAAACCAGATTGCAAATCAGAGGCACAAGTTCGGGAGAAGGTTATATATGAAAGCAGCAGGTAAAAGGCAGACTAACCGAGCAGAATATAAAAGGTCTCGCCCAACTCGTAGCTTGTAATGGATGAGAAATCTTTTGCTTTGGTAACCTGTTATCATTGAAGACTATTTTAACTGATATTAAAAGTCTGACGACTAAATTGACACTTTTATAAACGGTCACTTAAATTATCTATAGTAAAGAGTTATGAGACCATAATGTGACACTATTCTCACATTAAAATGATCCTTTGACTATTTACATGAGAGCTAATCTATGAGTGTCAAATTAGTCCCAATGCTTTTTTGATGAGGGCCGAAATAGTTCCATTTTAAAAGAGTCGAGAGACTAATTCAGTTCATATTAAAAAAATTATGATGATTAATTTAACATTTTTATGAACTTTGAAACTAAAATAATCCTTTATAAAGAGTCAAAAGGATCATATTAGCACTTTTCTCAAAAAAATTGTAAGACACCGCTAAGAAGAAAAATCATGCATAATACTTATTATAATGTCCTTTGTTTAAAGAAAATAAATATGGAGGATTTGTTTTTAGCTGCCAGACTTATAATAGAAATGGAGAGGGCATAGGAAGGGAAAACGACACAATACACCTAAGGGGAAGAAACAAGGAGTGGAAGGATGACAAAACAATCAACAAGCTACATAAAGAGTATGTTGATATGCATAGCCAATTTAGAAAACTGTGGAAAGCTATTATATTTGAGGGGGAAAAATTATCCTCTCTTAATTATCCATCATTGTGTTTTCATTTCTTCCTTTGGCTTGATTTTCGTCCAATTGTATGAGGGTTAGACTGAGCTGTATATATATTTGTTATTTACTTAATGAGAAAATTAGAAAGTTCATTTCTCCTAAAAATCTATATGATATTAAAGTAAGGAAACAAATCCTAGCTCAGCTTTCAGCCCTTGGAGCCTATTCAACAGCCCTCGNTAAGGATTCTATAACAGAAATATCTCTCTTGTTGCCCTCTAATTGTTCCTAAAGCTTCTGTACCTTTTTCTAATTACACTTCATTGATTTCTTTAGCTATTTCTATTGCTTCTCGCCATTCCACTCAATTCCTATGCATGCATGCGGGTTGTAGTCCATGTGAATGAAAAAATTATTTTAAATATAAATTAATCTGTGGTGAATAAAAGAAGAACATAAATTCCCAAGCTAAGTCCAGCTTCAATAATACAAAATAAAACACAAGTCTGACTGCCAAATATCCCAACTTCAATATGCAAAGAAAATAAGAACAAGAAAGAAATAGCATAATATGAAATAAGGAATGATTTACATACATACCACTCAATTCCTACGCATTTACATGTCCAACACCAAAATTTTAACTTTTAGGCACGTCATCTCACCGATGTAGTCGACCCCATATAGTGGGATTAAGGATTTGTTGTTGTTGTTGTCATCTCAATGAACAGGTATATTTCTTCAATCTTTTTAAAATTAAGATGGTGCTATTTTTTAAGTGGCATTAATGTAAAAAGGTAAAATTTAGGTGTTATGCATGTAGGTATGAATGTAAATGCCCCCATAAATAGGAAAGGTTTTGAAAACAAAAATTAGGCAGTTCTCTTAGGAGACATGTTTTGCAGAAGAAGAGCAGTGGTGATTATAGCTAAAATATGCAGAAAAACACCTGCCAAAAGTCAGATTGCAAATAAGAGGCACAAGTTTGGGAGAAGGTTATATATGAAAGCAGCAAGTAAAAGGCAGACTAACCGAGCAGAATGTAAAAGGTCTCGCCCAACTCGTAGCTTGTAATGGATGAGAAATCTTTTGCTTTGGTAACCTGTTATCATTGAAGACTATTTTAATTGATATTAAAAGTCTGAGGATTAAATTGACACTTTTATAAACTCTGACACTTAAATTATCTATAGTAAAGAGTTATGGGACCATAAATGATCCTTTGACTATTCACATGAGAGCTAATCTATAAGTGTCAAATTAGTCCCAATGCTTTTTGATGAGGGCCGAAATAGTTCCATTTTAAAAGAGTCAAGAGACTAATTCAGTTCATACTAAAAAAAATTATGATGATTAATTTAACATTTTTATGAAATTTGAAACTAAAATAATCCTCTATAAAGAGTCAAAAGGATCATATTAGCACTTTTCTCAATAAATTTGTAAGACACCGAATGAATCTAAGAAGAAAAATCATGCATAATACTTATTATAATGTCCTTTGTTTAAAGAAAATAAATATGGAGGATTGCTTTTAGCTGCCAGAATTATAATAGAAATGGCAAGGGCATAGGAAGGGAAAACAACACAATAAACTTAAGGGGAAGAAACAAGGAGTGGAAGAATGACAAAACAATCAACAAGCTACATAAAGAGTATGTTGATATGCATAGCCAATTTAGAAAACTGTGGAAAGCTATTATATTTGAGGGGGAGAAATTATCCTCTCTTAACTATCCATCATTGTGTTTTTATTTCTTTCTTTGGCTTGATTTTCGGCCAATTGTATGAGGGTTAGGCTGAGCTGTATAAAATTAGAAAGTTCATTTCTCCCAAAAATTTATATGATATTAAAGTAAGGAAACAAATCCTAGCTCAGCTTTCAGCCCTTGGAGCCTATTCAACAGCCCTCGAGCCGTTCCAATCTTCCCTGTAGTTGTCAGAATTCCTCCGTTCTTGCAGTAGAACTCTCCTAGGCAGTAACAGAAGTTTTCTCCAAATAGCAACAATGTACTCCCCAGACAACGTTTTGGTTTCATCCAGGCAAAAGCGGTCTCCTCCATGCAGCGACGGCATCAACGTTGAATTTCTCTGTTTAGGATCTCTGCAGCCCAATCCTGCGACCCAAAGCTGTTCATTCCAACGNGTCTCCGAGGCAGTAACAGCGGTTTTCTCCAAATAGCAACAATGTACTCCCCAGACAACGTTTTGGTTTCATCCAGGCAAAAGCGGTCTCTTCCATGCAGCGACGGCCTCCTCCAGGTCATCAACGTTGAATTTCTCTGTTTAGGATCTCTGCAGCCCAATCCTGCGACCCAAAGCTGTTCATTCCAACGACTAAGGCGATTTTTCTTTGTTTGGGATCTCTGCAGCCCAAACCTGCGACCCAAATCTGTTCATTCCAGCGACTTAGGCGGAGACCTTGGGCCAATTATCACTCTCTAGTGAAAATCAAGAGAAGTCCTTGGGGCGATTTTCTCTCTCTAGAGAAAATGAACTCGGCTGTTCGATTTTCTCTTTCCAGAAAAATTCACAGAGAGGCTTTGGTGGTCGATTTTTTCAATCTCAAGTGGAAAGATCTCGGTGCCCGATTTTGTACCTCTAGTACAAATCCTGTGTCAGCAATAGAAAATTTCCCTTTTCAATGTAAATCCTGTGTCAAACGATAAACAGTTTCTTATTCTAGTAGAAATCTTGTGTCGGTGACAAACAATTTATCTTTCTAGTGGAAATCATGCGTCAATGAGGCGATTTCTCTTTCCAGAGTAAATTCTCATGAGAGGATAAATACTTTCTCTCTCTTTAGAAGTTAATTCTGAATTNTGAGACCTTGGGCCATCTATCACTCTCTAGTGAAAATCACAGAGAAGTCCTTGGGGCGATTTTCTCTCTCTAGAGAAAATGAACTCGGCCGTTCGATTTTCTCTTTCCAGCAAAATTCACAGAGAGGCTTTGGTGGTCGATTTTTTCGATCTCAAGTGAAAAGATCTCGGTGCCCGATTTTGTACCTCTAGTGCAAATCCTGTGTCAGCAATAGAAAATTTCCCTTTTCAATGTAAATCCTGTGTTGAACGATAAATAGTTTCTTATTCTAATAGAAATCTTGTGTCGGTTGTTGGCATCAATTTTTGGATGTCATAGGTGTAAGTTGTCCACCTGCGATCGAAGAAAACTAGTTATCGCATCGTGCACAAAAATGACTAAAATTGACCCGTTCGTCAGCGAAGTTATACAGATGACCCCGAACGACGAAACGAACCACGTGAGTGAGCCCAGAATGTCAATTCCACTTGAAAAAAGCGCTCGTTGCACCACAATTTCATGTGCGGGTTAAAAATGCGCGAATTTTTATTTTCGTCCCGATTGCTAAAATAAGTGGTCCGAACGACCCCAGATGACGAAACGGACAGTGCGGTCGCGTCCGGAACGTTGAATTTACTTAAGACAGGTTCATTTCACTACGATGACGTGTTCGGCAAAAAAATGCGGAGAGATAATAATAATAATAATATTATTATTATTATTATTATAAAAAAATAAGAAAAGTTTTTCCCTTAAAAAANTAATGGATTTTTTTTTGTTGACCCTAAAAGTGTTTCTGATCCGACTATTATTGAGTCATCAATTATGAATACCGACTGATACTGATGGCTTATTAATAATTTACTTTTCATCTAACAATTATGTGTAGTCCGTCAGAAGAAAAAGTCTTCTGTAAATGCATTGCTCATTCATTTACCGACAAGCTATTTACATACGCTCAAGTCAAAAATTTATTAACCGACAATTTTATAATATTAGTTGATGATTTTTTATTGTTGAAAATAGACTAAATTTATGTAGTGTTTAAAAACATAGTCATGACGACATTTTTTTAGTGACCTTAAATATTTGAGTGATATGCGTGTAAATATGAAAGCTTAGGTATGGATACATAACAATTGTGTGATATGTTTGCAAATGCACCTTTAATTACTTGTTTGCTTAATAAAAAAGTTAGGCTTTGGATACGTTAGGGTGTGACTTGAGTTGGGGATATATTTATAATATATCAAATAGTTGATATAATTTTCTTTGTTTGATTAAGAAATTGATCTGCAGAGTTTGGACGAACCTAATTTGATGATGAATAGACGCAACATTTGATGGCTAAGATGGTATGTGAGGAAAAAATATGACATCAGGAGTGCTGATGCATCAGTACTTCAATGAAGATGTGCCACATATGCAATGGTCCCACCATAATGCCACGTGATACCTACTCATTGGAATACTGATGCATCAATACTCCTGATGTAATATTTTTTCATATGTGAGAAGAGTCCTTTGAGAGGATTTTTAGAGTTTCCTGAACGGATTATAACAAAAATTGTTAGTGGTCCTCACAAAAAAGCTCTTAAGAAAAGGCACAAAAAAATTAATGTGATATGAACATCTTGGGTGGTATAAACTTAAAATGTAATGTTTTAAATGTTAGATACGTAAATACGTAAGAATTGCGTGGAATGTGTGAAAATTCCCAGCTTTATTAATGGGCCCCATGGGTCCAAAAGCATTCAATAATGACAAATCCGGCTCATAGCATGTCCATGCACTTTTTGTGGCTCCAAACAATAATTTTGCTAGATATTTGGTTTGAATTAATTATGTAATATGGAAAACAGAAATATGTCCACATAGTGAGACAATTAATCAAATGGCAAGTGGCGATAGCCCCTCTTGCTCCCTCCCATCTAATCCTCAAATTAGACACCATCTTTACGGACAAAATCCAGCCAAATAATTTAATCCGACCCGTTACGATTCCATATCATCAAATCTCAGACACTCATCAGAAGTAAAGTTGTGTTGTTCAAAATTTTTAATTTCTTCTCTTACAATTATAGAATGTTGCAATTACATGCAGTTTGATGCCACTTCAATGTAAGAGATGACGCGACACTTGAACAATGCCGCCGGCGGCTGCGAACAAGTTGGGCAAGTTGCGCTGTCACCATTTACTTTTTGGGCACACAGAGCTGTATGATGGATGGGTCCCTTAACTTTCAGTCTTCTTCGTCCAATAATGGCGGGTTTTGTACTTTAAAAATANCAACAATGCCGCCGGCGGCTGCGAACAAGTTGGGCAAGTTGCGCTGTCACTATTTACTTTTTGGCCACACAGAGTTGTATGATGGATGGGTCCCTTAACTTTCAGTCTTCTTCGTCCAATAATGGCGGGTTTTGTACTTTAAAAATATCTCTTGGACCCTTTAGGGACATATCAAGGAGGACTAAGTTTTGCAAGAATATTTTAAATTTGTTCATATATTTTAATATTTTTTAGGGAGAATGTATTTATAAATAATTAGATTACTTAGGTTCATGTTGATTGAAATAGTATATTTTAAGAAGACTTTCCCAACATGATGAGAGTTTAATAGCCGCTAGAAAGAAATATTACATACGGTTCCCAGAAAATTATTACATATGATTCGCACGTGCGAACAACAATCATGGATGAGTACACTTAGAGTAGAATTAAAGTGAAGGACATCATGCAGACATGCATAATATTTTCTTCTTTTTGAGACGAAAATGTTTTGAAATGTTTTGCTTTAATATCTNCTTTCAAAATTTTATCATGATGAGAATTTAATAGCAGCTAGAAAGAAATATTACATACGGTTCCCAGCAAATTATTACATATGATTCGCACGTGCGAACAACAATCATGGATGAGTATACTTAGAGTAGAATTAAAGTGAAGGAGATCATGCAGACATGCATAATATTTTCTTCTTTTTGAGACGAAAATGTTTTGAAATGTTTTGCTTTAATATCTTAGGTTTTGAACTCCAAGATCATTGTTATTCTTATGAGAATACAATAATTTAGACTTTCAATTAAAAGATCTTTGGTTCAAGGTATTAACTTTTCATGCAGCAAGTTCGGCTCACACGGCCATCAAACATAAATGTATAAAAGTGGTCAATGTTAGCTTTATTTTAATTAACAACAGATTCAATGGACCGACCGAACTAAACAAGCCGCCTATGAGCACAAAGGTCAATAAGAGACCCAATGAATCCTTCACGAGTCAGCTATAATAAGGCTACTTGAACTTCTTTATCATCGAATATGTTTTGCTTATTATGCAACATTTTCTTATAGTACTTGAGGGCTTAGAATTCTGCTAATAAATGGTGGATTATAGAGAAACTGTACTCGCATATTTTTATTTTTTATTTTTGTATTGGATCTCTTTCTTGTCTTTCACTTTGATCAGCAGGGTTCAAATGCGATTCGTGAATAAATTAAATGTGTTGTATACTTTGATTTGATATTTTCTAAAGTGAGGAATTTATATTTTTTGATAGAGAAATGCTTCTAAGGCTTTTAAGAATTTAGATCTGCTAAAAAATAATTGAATATTTTCTGAAGATTTATTCTAAATGCACAAACCAAAAAATTAAATAGTTTATCCAAAATAGAGATTGAGTGATCGTCCAGAAACAATTATAAATTAATTGCTTTTCAAACTCAAAAACAACTAGGCAGTTATCTAGATAAGCTGATGATCAGCAATTTATCAGGATAAGCTGCTTATTTAATGTCCGTTTGGGGCAACTTATAAGTGCGGGCGGTGTTTTCAAAACGTCGTCATACTGTTCGGTTCGAGCGTTTCGCCAGCTTATCTGAAATTGCGTTGGGATTTTACACTAAACACGGGTCTCGGGCTGTTTTTCAGATTAAACAGCTTATCCTGAAACGCACAAGCTGCCCCAAACGGACCCTTAGATAAGCTAGATAAACTACAGCTGCCCTAAACAAACTCATAATCTTTTTAAGTTATATTCAAAACCCTAATATACTGATTCAACTATATATATATATATATAAGATTTTAATCACTGAAACACTTCTTTAAAAAAATGATCGTTTCATTAAATTATGTTTTATTGAACTATTCTAAACAAAGAGGTCGCAATATATGAAAATTGTTCAACAAACTGTTCCTAACAATTAGGGAAATTTACATACATACCAGATAATTCTTACGTATTTATATATCTAACACCTAAATATTCATATTCATATTTGCCTACCACTCAAATCATCAACATCAAATCAAAGATATCATCATTATTATCTTTTTAAAAGTGAAATACATTACATGTATATATTATAACTGTAAATATCAAAGCTTTGAAGCTTTGATATGTAAATACATAACAATTGTGGGGTATTCATGTTGATTACATGGACCAGCTCGCATCATTCATAGGGACAACGATTGGATGGCTGCCAGTGGGATTTATCATTTAATGCAGGCGATCGAGAACATTATAGACACANACTGTAAATATCAAAACTTTGAAGCTTTGATACGTAAATACATAACAATTGTGGGGTATTCATGTTGATTACATGGACCCGCCCGCATCATTCAAAGGGACAACGATTGGATGGCTGCCAGTGGGATTTATCATTTAATGCAGGCGATCGAGAACATTATAGACACAACATGTTCACAAAAAACTTCAGTCTTGAAGGATTCTATAACAGAAATATCTCTCTTGTTGCCCTCTAATTGTCCTTATAGCTTCTGTATTTTTTTTTCTAATTACACTTCATTGATTTCTTTAGCTATTTCTATTGCTTCTCGCCATTCCACTCAATTCCTATGCATGCATGCGGGGTGTAGTCCACGTGAATGACAAAATTATTTATGATAAATTAATCTGTGGTGAATAACTTTATTATTATTATTCAGTACAAAAGAAGAGCACAAATTCCCGAGCAAGTCCAGCTTCAATAATACAAAATAAAACACAAGTCTGACTGCCAAATATCCCAACTTCAATATGCAAAGAAAATAAGAACAAGAAAGAAATAGCATAATATGAAATAAGGATTGATTTACATACATACCACTCAATTCCTATGCATTTACATGTCCAACACCAAAATTTTAATTTTTAGGCACGTCATATCACCGATGTAGCCGACCACACATAGTGGGATTAAGGATTTGTTGTTGTTGTTGTTGTTATCTCACTGAAAAGGTGTATTTCTTCAATTTTTTTAAAATTAAGATGGTGCTATTTTTAAAGTGGCATTAATGTAAAAAGGTAAAATTTAGGTGTTATGCATGTAAAATACGGAAAAATTGGGCGGTATGAATGTAAATGCCCCCGTAAATAGGAAACGTTTTGAAAACAAAAATTAGGCAGTTCTTTTAGGAGACATGTTTTGCAGAAGAAGAGCGGTGGTGATTATAGCTAAAATATGCAGAAAAACACCTGCCAAAAACCAGATTGCAAATAAGAGGCACAAGTTTGGGAGAAGGTTATATATGAAAGCCGCAAGTAAAAGGGAGACTAACCGAGCAGAATGTAAAAGGTCTCGCCCAACTCGTAGCTTGTAATGGATGAGAAATCTTTTGCTTTGGTAACCTGTTATCATTGAAGACTATTTTAATTGATATTAAAACTCTGAGGACTATATTGACACTTTTATAAACTGTCACTTAAATTATCTATAGTAAAGAGTTATGGGACCATAATGTGACACTATTCTCACATTAAAATGATCCTTTGACTATTCACATGAGAGCTAATCTATAAGTGTCAAATCAGTCCCAATGCTTTTTGAAGAGAGCCGAAATAGTTCCATTTTAAAAGATTCAAGAGACCAATTCAGTTCATATTAAAAAAAATTATGATGATTAATTTAACATTTTTATGAACTTTGAAACTAAAATAATCCTCTATAAAGAGTCAAAAGGATCATATTAGCACTTTTCTCAAAAAATTTGTAAGACACCGAATGAATCTAAAAAAAAATCAAGCATAATACTTATTATAATGTCCTTTGTTTAAAGAAAATAAATATGGAGGATTTGCTTTTAGCTGCCAGACTTATAATAGAAATGGCGAGGGTATAGGAAGAGAAAACAACACAATAAACTTAAGGGGAAGAAACAAGGAGTGGAAGAATGACAAAACAATCAACAAGCTACATAAAGAGTATGTTGATATGCATAGCCAATTTAGAAAACTGTGGAAAGCTATTATATTTGAGGGGGAGAAATTATCCTCTCTTAATTAGCCATCATTGTGTTTTATTTCTTTCTTTGGCTTGATTTTCGTCCAATTGTATGAGGGTTAGGCTTAGCTGTATATATATTGTTATTTACTTAATGAGAAAATTAGAAAGTTCATTTCTTCCAAAAATCTATATGATATTAAAGTAAGGAAACAAATTCTAGCTCAGCTTTCAGCCGGAGCCTATTCAACAGCCCTCGAGCTGTTCCAATCTTCCCTGTAGTTGTCAGAATTCCTCCGTTCTTGCAGTAGAACTCTCCTAGGCAGTAACAGTGGTTTTCTCCAAATAGCAACAATGTATTCCCCAGACAACGTTTTGGTTTCATCCAGGCAAAAGCGGTCTCCTCCATGCAGCGACGGCGTCCTCCAGGGCATCAACGTTGAATTGCTCTGTTTAGGATCTCTGCAGCCCAATCCTGCGACCCAAAGCTGTTCATTCCAAAGACTTGGACGATTTTTCTTTGTTTGGGATCCCTGCAGCCCAAACCTGCGACCCAAATCTGTTCATTCCAGCGACTTACGCTGAGACCTTGGGCCAATTATCACTCTCTAGTGAAAATCACAGAGAAGTCCTTGGGGAATTTTCTCTCTCTACAGAAATTGAACTCGGCCGTTCGATTTTCTATTTCCAGCAAAATTCACAGAGAGGCTTTGGTGGTCGATTTTTTCGATCTCAAGTGGAAAGATCATGGTGCCCGATTTTGTACCTCTAGTGCAAATCCTCTCTCAGCAATAGAAAATTTCCCTTTTCAATGTAAATTCTGTGTCGAACGATAAACAGTTTCTTATTCTAGTAGAAATCTTGTGTCGGTGACAAACAATTTATCTTTCTAGTGGAAATCATGTGTTGATGAGGCAATTTCTCTTTCCGGAGTAAATTCTCATGAGAGGATAAATACTTTCTCTCTCTTTAGAAGTTAATTCTGAATTTGAGCCTAAGATGTTTGGTTCTACAACATCTAAAACAATTGTTGAACAGAAGAGAACCATCAAATTTATTCTAGGATTCAACAAGAAGTTAGATAAAGTCAGAGGAAGAATAACGGAAACCAAACTACTTCCCTCAATTCGGAAGTCTTTGCTAAAGTACAAAGTGAAGAGAGCAAGAAGAAACTCGTGATGACAAATAATTCCACTACAACAAATCTAAACAACTCGGCTTTGTACATTTACAAATCCCCTCAGTACAACAAATCAAAGAAAAACACAACATAGTGTGAACATCGCAAGAAACTTGGTCATCTAAAGAAGAAGTGTTGGAAAATTTATGAAAAACCTGCAAATCCAAAGCCCAACATAGTCAAAAGTGATGAGCAAAATCAAGCAAACAAGACATCAAAGAAAAACAAGCCTCACAAACATAGTTCATTTAATAAGGAACAACATGAAGCTCTCCAAAGAATTATGAGACTATCCTTTGAACATTCTCTACTAGTCATCTAGCACATCAAGATAGTTTCCATCTGCTCTTGCTGCTCTCAACATGAAGAATCAACTTTGGACAGTGGACTTTGGAACATCCAACCACATGACAGATGATATCACTGTTTTCCAATCCTTCCATTCTTGCAAACACCATGTTGTAGTTAAAACCACATAACTCCCTCTTGTTTTTCAAAGAAAGCGGAAGTGTGAAACTCATAAAGGATCTTATTGTTCACTCTGTGTTTTCTATTCCTAAACTTCACTGTAATTTAATGTCTATAAAAAAAATCACTTGTGAAATGAATTGTTTTACTAAATTCTACAATAATTTGTGTTAATTTTAGGTGACAGACTTGGAAAAAAGAGATTGGCAGTGGCAATATGTATCATGGATTTTATTTGCTCGCTAAGATTCTCACTTAAAAAAAATTCATACTATCATTCACGATCCTTTTCAAGTCTTGTATCTGAGTCTGTTACGACATTATTTATTAAGACATCCTCACTTCTGTCATATAAAAAAAAATTATTCCCATTTATTTATCAATAGAAAGTATAAATCTTATCAATGTGAAACATACTCAACAAGTACACTCAATATTGACATACAAACCAACACATTCATTCTCCATGGTTCATAGTGATATCTGGAGGCTCTCAAAATTAAAAATACAAATAGGGCTAGATGGTTTCAACCTTCATTGATGACCACACTAGAACCACTTGGACCTCTCTCATGAAGGAAAAATCTGGAACTATCAGCATATTTGAAATATTCCACAACATGATCCTTACCCAATTTCAGATTAAAATTCAAATTCTAAAAACCGATAATGCAAAAGACTGCTACAGCTCCACTTTCAGCTTTTATTGATCCAAAAATTATATCATCCATATAAGCTATTGTGTTGGCACACCCCAACAAAATGATGAGGTTGAGAGAGAACATACATCTCTTCGAAATGGCCCGATCAATTTTATTCATTAACAATGTACCCAAACACTTATGGGGTGATGTGAATCTCACATACACCTATCTCATAAATAAAATGCCCAACAAAATGCTAGAATTTAACAAGTCTCTAAAAACCGTCATAAAATCCTACCCACACATATTTAGTATTTCACCTCTAACCTACCACTTTAAATTTTTGTTTGCATCTCTCTTGTTCATCTACATCAACCTAATCAGGCCAAACTTAATTTCAAGTTAATCAAAAGCATCGTTGCGGGTCACTTTTCAAACCAAAAGGGGTATAAACGACACTCCATAAAAACAAAAATTTTACAGCTACATGGATGTCACCTTCTTTGAAAAAAAGCCATATTACCCAAAATTGAACATTCAGGGGGAGAGTTGGAAAGAATATCATACTTCAAAAAACTTTCAAGAACCTCAAACTCACCTCCCTTAAATCTCTGACGAACCCACTTTTGATCCCACTATCACAAATCAACTTGTTACTCCACTAAATCCTTTCATAGCTCCTAATGAGAACCAAGAACTCCGTGTGTACACCAGAAAGAAAAAATACAGTGAGCATATAAGGGACAATATAGGAAATCAAGAATGCAAATCACCAGAACCAACTCCACACACCATAAGTATTCATATAGAGGTTGGATCAAAGCATCACATCATAAACNCAGACTCGGAAAAAAGAGATTGACAGTGGCAATATGTATCATGGATTTTATATGCTCGCTAAGATTCTCACTTTAAAAAAAAATTCATACTATTATTCACGATCCTTTGAGTCAAGCCTTGTATCTAAGTCTGTTACGACATTATTTATTAAGACATCCTCACTTCTATCATATTAAAAAAAAATTATTCCCATTTATTTATCAATAGAAAGTCTAAATCTTATCAATGTGAAACATACTCAACAAGTGCACTCAATATTGACATACAAACCAACACATCCATTCTTCATGGTTCATAGTGATATCTGGAGGCTCTCAAAAATTAAAAATACAAATAGGGCTAGATGGTTTCAACCTTCATTGATGACCACACTAGAACCACTTGGACCTCTCTCATGAAGGAAAAATCTGGAACTGTCAGCATATTTGAAACATTCCACAATATGATCCTTACTCAATTTCAGACTAAAATTCAAATTCTAAAAATCGATAATGCAAAAGACTACTACAACTCCACTCTCAGCTTTTATTGATCCAAAAATTATATCATCCATATAAGCTGTTGTGTTGGCACACCCCAACAAAATGATGAGGTTGAGAGAGAACATACATCTCCTCGAAATGGCCCGATCAATTTTATTCATTAACAATGTACCCAAACACTTATGGGGTGATGTGAATCTCACATACACCTATCTCATAAATAAAATGCCAAACAAAATGGTAGAATTTAACAAGTCTCTCAAAACCGTCATAAAATCCTACCCACACATATTTAGTATTTCACCCCTAACCTACAACTTTAAATTTTTGGTTGCATCTCTCTTGTTTATCTACATCAACCTAATCAGACCAAACTTCATTTCAAGTTAATCAAAATCATTTTCAAACCAAAAGGGGTATAAATGACACTCTATAAAAACAAAAATTTTACAGCTACACGGACGTCACCTTCTTTGAAAAAAATCATATTACCCAAAATTAAACATTCAGGGGGAGAGTTGGAAAGAATATCATATTTCAGAAAACTTTCAAGAACCTCAAACTCACCTCCCTTAAATCTCTGACGAACCCACTTTTCATCCCACTATCACAAATCAACCTGTTACTCCACTAAATCCTTTCATAGCTCCTAACGAGAACCAAGAACTCCTTGTGTACACCAGAAAGAAAAAAATCCAGTGAGCATATAAGGGACAATATAGGAAATCAGGAATGTAAATCACCAGAACCAACTCCACACACCATAAGTATTCATATAGAGGTTGGATCAAAGCATCACATCATAAACAACAAGAGAAAGAATAAGCACAAAAATGCACAAAATACCCGATAGAAGAATTTGTGATATATATGAAAAATTATCATTCTCTTATAAGTCTTTTGTGTAGAACTTAGATAAAATGCAGGTTACAAATTCANTAAGAGAAAGAATAAGCACAAAAATGCACAAAATACCCGATAGAAGAATTTGTGATATATGAAAAATTATCATTCTCTTATAAGTCTTTTGTGTAGAACTTAGATAAAATGCAGGTTACAAATTCAATCCAAGAGGCTTTATCCATTCCTGCTTGGAAACAGGCTGTGGAAGAAGATATTCTTGCTTTAAAAAACCATTTAGATTAAGTATGTGGTGCAAAATGGACCCTTTATATTGTGTGCAGGTTGATTTTCTGCTTGTTTTTTTGTTGGTTTTTCGGTTTGGGTTCTCTTTGCTTCTGCTTGTTATCCTGTGAGTTTGGTTATGATTTGTTTATTGTGTTTGGCTTTGAATTGTGGATGTTCTTTTTATTAAGCCCATTATCTCAAGTCGTTGTGGAGTTATTATGTCTCTTTTATTTTTCTCTATTATGTGTGGTCTATTATTTTGCTTTTTGTGAGTGTAAAACCTATAAGAGATGGTTCCATATGTTTTAATTTGTGTACTTTGCATTTTGGGTGTAGTAGGAACTTTCAATCGACCATTTTATCCTTGTTTTGGTAAAAAAATTCTATTCAAGGTTTCCAAAAAAAACCTTATTAACCATGAATAAAACATTAAGGGGGAGGGTTGAAGAGGATATCATATGGGATAACATTTAGGAACCTCAAACTCACCTCCCTCATATCCCTGATAAATCCACTCTTGTTCCCACTATCACAAATTAGCTTGAAAATAAACCTATTACTCCACTAAATCTTTTTACAACTCCCACCAAGAAACAAGAACTACGTGTGTACACCCGAAAGAATAAACCCAGTGAGCATGTAAGAAGCAATATGCAAAATCAGGAATGCAAATCACCAAAACTAACTCCACGCACCCCAAGTATTCATATAGAGATTGGATCAACACATCATGAACACGCATGAAGAATGAGCAAAAAAATGCTTATGCGATAGAAGAAGTTGCGACATGAGAAATTATCATCCTCTTACAAAATTTTTATTCAGAACTTAGAAAATGTGCAAGTCCCAAATTCAATACAAGAGAACTTATTTATTCCTACAAGAGATTTTTTCCCATAAAAAGAATAGTACATGATTCATAAAAACATCCTTTTACAAATTTTTATTCAGAACTTGGAAAAAGAATTGCACGGTGCAAATGGTTATTCATTGTTAAATACAAAGTAGATATGAGCATAGAAAGGCTCAACGCTAGACTTATAACAAAAGGATCCATCAGTCTTATATGATCGACTATTAGAAAACATTTGCAATAATAGCAAAGGAATACTTTTGTTGTCTATAAATCAAGACTAGTCTTTACATCAATTAGACATTAAAAATACATTTTTAATGAGAATTTTGAGGAAAAAGTGTATATAGAGATAATTCCAGGATTAAAGAACCATACAAATAATCAGATGGTGCACAGACTAAAGAAATCATTGTATGGGTTGAAAAAATCTCCTAAAGCATTGCTTGAAAGTCACAAAAACTATTCTTGCCAAAGGGTAATATTAGTCTCAATCTAATCACACTTTGTTTGTAAACTCAAATCAATAATGCATGATAATCATCCTTAGTGTATATGTAAATGACATCATTCTTACAGACGGTGACGTAGGGGAACTTGAACAAATAAAAACAATAATAATTTCTGATCTTGAGATCAATGATCTTGAAACTTTAAGATACTTCCTATGAATACAAGTAGCTTGATCCAAAGAAGATATGGTCTACCACAAAAGAAAATATATCCTTGACCTAGTGAAGGAGACATGAATGTTGGGTTGCAAACCAATAGAAACTCCAATGGATCCTAATCAACTAGCATCAAAAGGAGAGGATAACACCCTAGTTGAAAAAGTGAAGCATCAATGATTTGTGAGGAAACTTATTTACTAGTCACATACAAGACCTGATATTGCTTTTTCTGTGGGTATAGTAAGCCAACATATGAATGATCCAAATGAAAACCATTTAAAAGAGGCTATTCAAATCCTGAGATACCTAAAGATGACTCCAATACATGGATTGATATACAAGAAGACTGAGAACAGTGAAATTGAGATATACACTAATGCTAGCTGGGCAGGTGAATTGACTGAGAAAAGATCTATCATGGATTGTTATTCCTTTATATAAGGTAACCCTATTACTAGGAGAAGTAAAAAGTAAGTTGTTGTGGCAAGAAGTAGTGCATAATCTAAGTATCATGCCCTGACCCTAGAAATTTATGAAGAGATGTGGCTAAAAAAACTACCAGTGAAACTTCACATAAAAAACAAAAACACTACTAAGATGTTCAATAACGGTCAATCAACAATCAATATTTTAAAGAATCCAGTATACAATGATTGAACCAAACATATAGAGATTGACATGCACTTCATCTTTGAGAAGGTCAANGGTGGCAAGAAGCAGTGCAGAATCTAAGTATCATGCCCTAACCCTAGAAATTTATGAAGAGATGTGGCTAAAGAAACTACCAGTGGAACTTCACAAGAAGAACAAAAACACTATTAAGATGTTCAATGAAGGTCAATCAACAATCAATATTTCAAAGAATTCAGTATACAATGATTGAAACAAACATATAGAGATTGACATGCACTTCATATTTGAGAAGGTCAATGGAGGCCTTGTTCATCTAAGCTATATCCCAACTCAGTATCAAATTACTAACATTCTTATCAAGATATTTCCTCAACACCACTTCAGTGATCAAAGCAACAAGTTTGGATATGTATGACATACAAACCCACTTGAACAGCATTGATATGCATATCTAATTTAGGAAATTGTGGTCTGCTATTGCATTTGAGAGGGAGAAATTATTCTCTTTTAATTATCTATTATTGTGTTTTCATTTCTTTCCTTTTTTTTATCATGATTTGATTTTCCCTTCAATTGTATGAGGGTTAGGCTAATTTGCATAGATACCTGTTATTTATTTACTGAGAAAATTTGAGATTTTATTCCTCCAAAAAAATCTACAAGTATTAAATAACACAAAATCCTTATATCCATTTCTTATCAATCTCTACAGNGACACCACTTCAGTGATCAAAGCAACAAGTTTGGATATATGCCATACAACCCCACTTGAGCAGCATTGATATGCATATCTAATTTAGGAAATTGTGGTCTGCTATTGCATTTGAGAGGGAGAAATTATTCTCTTTTAATTATCCATTATTGTGTTTTCATTCCTTTCTTTTTTTTATCATGATTTGATTTTCCCTTCAATTGTATGAGGGTTAGACTAATTTGCATAGATACCTGTTATTTATTAAATGAGAAAATTTGAGATTTTATTCCTCCAAAAAAATATACAAGTATTAAATAACACAAAATCCTTATATCCATTTCTTATCAATCTCAACAGGAATTAAGCTTTTACCACACATTTTTAACCATAGAAATAATAATAATCAGTGTGGTCATAAAAGATAATTAAAAGAACATATAAACAAAGTGGAAGCTGCAAAATTTAAAATTTTGTAGACGCATTAAAGCATACCTAAGTTATGTTTTTCTCAAAAATTTAAAGGCTAACAGCAGCTATTTAAATATACACANTTTTTGTAGAAGCATTAAAGCATACCTAAGTTATGTTTTTCTAAAAAATTTAAAGGCTAACAGCAAATATTTAAATATACAAACAAATCTGTCAGAATACCTCAAGGCTATAAAATTTTCATGGTAAAAGAAACAAGTTTTTCTCCAAAAATTTATATAGTGAAGTTAAAACTGTTAAATGTTTGAGACTCTTATGTTTTCCATCCAGGAGTGAAAACAGTTATCAAAGATTACTTGTCGGTAAATTTATAATAAAATAGACATTAGATATAACTTGTTCTTTTGAAAAAAAGAAGAATAAGTTACCTTAAAGAATAAATCACTCCTAACTACATGTGCTGCAGTAAACGCGATTGCAATAGCCAACAAACTGAGATAGAGTCTCAATAAATTTGCCTGACTGCGCCTACGACNGATATGAGCATAGAAAGGTTCAATGCTAGACTTGTAACAAAGGATCCATCAGTCTTATATGATCGACTATTAGAAAACATTTGCAACAATAGCGAAGTAATACTTTCGTTGTCTATAAATCAAGACTAGTCTTTACATCAGTTAGACATTAAAATACATTTTTAATGAGGATTTTGAGGAAGAAGTGTATATAGAGATAATTTCAGGATTAAAGAACCATACAAATAATCATATGGTGCACAAACTAAAGAAATCATTGTATGGGTTGAAAAAATCTCCTAAAGCATTGCTTGAAAGTCACCAAAACTATTCTTGCTAAAGGGTAATATTAGTGTCAGGCTAATCACACTTTGTTTGTGAAATCAAATCAATAATGCATGATAGTCATCCTTAGTGTAAATGTAAATGACATCATTCTTACAGACAGTGACGTAGGGGAACTTGAACGAATAAAAACAATAATAATTTCTGAGCTTGAGATCAATGATCTTGAAACTTTAAGATACTTCCTATGAATGCAAGTAGCTTGATCCAAAGAAGACATGGTCTATCACAAAAGAAAATATATCCTTGACCTAGTGAAGGAGACATGAATGTTGGGTTGCAAACCAATAGATACTCCAATGGATCCTAATCAACTAGCATCAAAAGGAGAGGATAACACCCCAATTGAAAAAGTGAAGCATCAATGATTTGTGAGGAAACTTATTTACTAGTCACATACAAGACCTGATATTGCTTTTTCTGTGGGTATAGTAAGCCAACATATGAATGATCCAAATGAAAACCATTTAAAAGAGGTCATTCAAATCCTAAGATACCTAAAGATGATTCCAATACATGGATTGATATACAAGAAGACTGAGAACAGTGAAATTGAGATATACAGTAATGCTAGCTGGGCAGGTGAACTGACTGAGAAAAGATCTATCATGGATTGTTATTCCTTTATATAAGGCCTATTACTAGGAGAAGTAAAAAGTAAGTTGTGGTGGCAAGAAGCAGTGAAGAATCTAAGTATCATGCCCTGAACCTAGAAATTTATGAAGAGATGTGGCTAAAGAAACTACTAGTGGAACTTCACATGAAGAACAAAAACACTATTAAGATGTTCAATAACGGTCAATCAACAATCAATATTTCAAAGAATCCAGTATACAATGATTGAACCAAACATATAGAGATTGACATGCACTTCATCTTTGAGAAGGTCAATGGAGGCCTTGTTCATCTAAGCTATATCCCAACTCAGTATCAAATTACTAACATTCTTATCAAGGTATTTCCTCAACACCACTTCAGTGATCAAAGCAACAAGTTTGGATATGTATGGCATACAACCCCACTTGAGCAACATTGATATGCATATCTAATTTAGGAAATTGTGGTCTGTTATTGCATTTGAGAGGTAGAAATTATTCTCTTTTAATTATCCATTATTGTGTTCTCATTTCTTTCCTTTTTTTATCGTGATTTGATTTTCTCTTCAATTGTATGAGGGTTAGGCTAACTTGCATAGATACCTGTTTTTTATTTAATGAGAAAACTTGAGATTTCATTCCTCCAAAAAAATCTACAAGTATTAAATAACACAAAATCCTTATATCCATTTCTTATCAATCTCTACAGGAATAAAGCTTTTACCACACATTTTTAACATATAAACAAAGTGAAAGCTGCAAAATTTAAATTTTTGTAGAAGCATTAAAGCATACCTAAGTTATGTTTTTCTCAAAAATTTAAAGGCTAACAGCAGCTATTTAAACATAGACACAAATCTGTCAGAATACCTCAAGGCTATAAAATTTTCATGGTAAAAGAAACAAGTTTTTCTCCAAAAATTTATACAGTGAAGTTAAAACTGTTAAATGTTTNTAAGCTTTTACCACACATTTTTAACCATAGAAATAATAATAATCAGTGTGGTCATAAAAGATAATTAAAAGAACATATAAACAAAGTGGAAGCTGCAAAATTTAAAATTTTGTAGACGCATTAAAGCATACCTAAGTTATGTTTTTCTCAAAAATTTAAAGGCTAACAGCAGCTATTTAAATATACACACAAATCTGTCAGAATACCTCAAGGCTATAAAATTTTCATGGTAAAAGAAACAAGTTTTTCTCCAAAAATTTATACAGTGAAGTTAAAACTGTTAAATGTTTGAGACTCTTATGTTTTCCATCCAGGAGTGAAAACAGTTAGCAAAGATTACTCGTCGGTAAATTTATAACAAAATAGACAATAGATATAACTTGTTCTTTTGAAAAAAAGAAGAATAAGTTACCTTAAAGAATAAATCACTCCTAACTACATGNGTCGTCGGTAAATTTATAACAAAATAGACATTATATATAACTTGTTCTTTTGAAAAAAAAGAAGAATAAGTTACCTTAAAGAATAAATCACTCCAAACTACATGTGCTACAGTAAACGCGATTGCAATAGCCAACAAACTGAGATAGAGTCTCAATAAATTTGCCTGACTGCGCCTACGACCTTCCCAAAAAGAAAAGAAAAATAGAAATACAATATTCAAAATATAAGATGTCTAAAAAGATAAGATAAAAATAGCCATACCTAGTTCTCCGATCAAAAGAGAGATGAACCCAATGGAAACAGGTACAACTACAAGGTTTTCAAACCCTCTCTCTTGCGATGCAAGTAAAACTAATAGAGAACCAATAGCTTGAAGGACACCCTGCATTAATATTCAAATAAATAGCTTAGTTTTTGATAAAACAGTTAAATTGATCTCCTGACTCTTTGTAGGGGTTCGGGTTCAATTTAATCCCAAAATCTATAAAATTGTCAATTTAGTCTCCATATTTTTTTACTGAGGGCCAAAATAGTCTCTCTCTGGACTACTTCGGCACTTTAATAATGAGAGAAAACCAGCCCTTCATCTGAATAACCTATGCGCTTATAAATTCTAGTAGCAATATCAAATGATAAGAAGAGTAGAAACTCAAACCGCATATTAGCATGAGACTATTTCAGTGTTAAACGGAGCCAAGTAAACCGCCTTAAATGTGGCAAAATTAAAAACTTGAAGCTAATGATATAAAATAGGTGCTATATTTGAGGATCTTTAAGGATTATCATACCAAGATCAAACACATCAAACAGAGTAAAAGAACTCATGTGTGATAAACCTTTATGTTTGAGCTAAGGTCGTATATTCGGATAAAGAACTTACATTAATAAATAAACTATATATCAAGCTAAATCTTGGTAAGTGTAGCATTATTCTGACAAAAAATCCCCTAAGCAGCCAATGTTGAATCTTTTTGGGGAGTGTAGCATTATTCTAAACATAATTTAGAACAAATAAACTAGCATAAGTTCACAACATATAAACTATTATTTCATATTCCAACCGTAATACCATCTTCCAAAACTAATGATGATTAACACCACAAGGTTTTACAAAACAGTAAGTCCATCGCCATTGGTCCAAACTGAAAATGTAACGAAAAAAAAAGGCATATGGGCGCATCTAAAATTAAAAAAAATATATTTTTTACCCGTCCTTCTGATTTTGCAGGTAAACGATGAAGCAAAAAAACACAAAAGGAATGGAAATTAACCTGCACTATANCAAATAAACATAATTCTAAATAACACATAAACCCTAAGCGGCTAATGGTGAATCTTTTTGGGGAGTGTAGCATTATTCTAAACATAATTTAGAACAAATAAACTAGCATAAGTTCACAATATATAAACTATTATTTCATATTCTAACCGTAATACCATCTTCCAAAACTAATGATGATTAACATCACAAGGTTTTACAAAAACAGTTAAGTCCATCGCCATTGGTCCAAACTGAGAATGTAACGAAAAAAAAGGCATATGGGCGCATCTTAAATAAAAAATATATATATTTTTTACTCGTCCTTCTGATTTTGCAGGTAAACGATGAAGCAAAAAAAACACAAAAGGAATGGAAATTAACCTGCACTATAAGTAGGGCTTTGAGGCGCGACTTCCCCTTAGCAACCTTAGTGTATCCTGCAATCATGAGCAGAATTTAATGAAGGTTCAATTTTTAAACAGTGATCAAGACNTCACAAGGTTTTACAAAACAGTAAGTCCATCGCCATTGGTCCAAACTGAAAATGTAACGGAAAAAAAAAGGCATATGGGCGCATCTAAAATAAAAAAAATATATATATATATATTGTTTACTCGTCCTTCTGATTTTGCAGGTAAACGATGAAGCAAAAAAACACAAAAGGAATGGAAATTAACCTGCACCATAAGTAGGGCTTTGAGGCGCGACTTCCCCTTAGCAACCATAGTGTATCCTGCAATCATGAGCAGAATTTAATGAAGGTTCAATTTTTAAACAGCGATCAAGACTTCTGGAGCGGCACTCACTGGAATCGACGACCATGCGGTAAGAGTAATCGGAACCATCGGTTCCCGATGGCCGGCCCGCAGCGGCTTTCCTCTGCAGCATCTACGATCCTTCGATCGAATCTAGGGGATGTTTGGTACCCAAGAGTTGAGCAGGATTTAACCTATATCCTACCAAACAGAAAAAATTACATCTTTAAAACCTAAAGGTTCTTAGATCCCGCTTTTCCTCCCTTTTGCCTTGAGTAAATCCCGCTGGAGGACGGATTTACGGGATTTAGAATCTGAANAGATCCTTCGATCGAATCTAGGGGATGTTTGGCACCCAGGAGTTGAGCAGGATTTAACCTATATCCTACCAAACAGAAAAAATTACATCTTTAAATCCTAAAGGTTCTTAAATCCCGCTTTTCCTCCCTTTTGCCTTGAGTAAATCCCGCTGGAGGACGGATTTACGGGATTTAGAATCTGAAGCGCGCGAAGGTGGTTGGGAAGGAGGAGGAGGAAGAGGAGCGTTACCTTCCTCGATGGTTTCCGGTAAGAGCGGAGCTGAACGGGGAGAGAAACGGTAGTTTCGGTCTTTCATTAATTTAACTGATTTAAATTAATATTTAATAATTTATTAATAAAATATCAAATTTATCTAATCAAGGTATATATAGTTAGATAAATTTTATGTAATTATTTACTAATTAATTAAAAATAAATTGCATATTAAATTTTAAAAAAGTTTAATAATGATTAAATATTAACATGATTATTAAAAACCATAACTAAATTTANAGTATATATAGTTAGATAAATTTTATGTAATTATTTACTAATTAATTAAAAATAAATTACATATTAAATTTTAAAAAAGTTTAATAATGATTAAATATTAACATGATTATTAAAAACCATAACTAAATTTAATTAAATTAGATAATTATAACATTCATATAAAATATTAGACTCATTTCAACAATTAAGTCTGAAATCCTAAGATTAATATCCAATTAATTTTAAAAATTTAATCAAATTTAATATTTATACTAAACAGCTTTTAAAATTTACTAAATTGTACTGAATCTTAATAGGATTGTAATTCGTACATTATGAGGTCATGTGAAGATTTGTAGACTGGGATTTGGATCCTATATCAACACAAAAAGATGGCTACCCTCGAAGAGTGAATATTAAGCGCACACGATACTACCCCAATACCTCCGATCCATTCTTAATCCGCACCTATTTCACCCACACAATAATTTTTGCCCCCATCGAGTGGGCTTAAGTTCGGGTTTCAAGTTCCCAAGATATGAGATTCAAGGAAATTGGTGAGTGATAGAATCTATTTATGACACTTACAGTACAGACATAAGTTAACAAATAATAAAGCTTTTTCTACGCACAGAAATCCTTGTTGGAGATGATTATAAGAATGATAAAACCAATAACTAAGGTAACCAAATACTATCATCAATNACCAAGACATGAGATTCAAGGAAATTGGTGAGTGATAGTATCTATTTATGACACTTACAGTACAGACATAAGTTACCAAATAATAAAGCTTCTTCTACGCACAGAAATCCTTGTTGTAGATGATTATAACAATGATAAAACCAATAACTAAGGTAACCAACTACTATCATCAATCATACATTAATTAATTAAGCTATGGCTGTAGCCTATAAGCAAGCAGCAGCCTTTGAATGCATGAATGTTTGAAGGGCTATAAATAATAAAAATAATAAATTTACTTTAAATCCCACCATCAATAGATAAATAATAAAAATTAACACAACAACATTTCTGATCACAAGAGATCATAAATANGGAATTTTTGAAGGGCTATAAATAATAAATTTACTTAAAATCCCACCATTAATAGATAAATAATAAAAATTAACAACAACAACATTTCTGATCACAAGAAATCATAAATACACCGGCACTACACAAATTCAGGATTTCCGAGCCTTATTGCTCAGAAAGATAAAACAAGAGTTAAGGCTCCCAAGAAAGAGTTAAATGTGGACAAGTCTCTTCTATTTCTGCAAGAATTTCTGAAACAAAGTTTAAATCCTGGTATTTTTGTANTATCATCAATCATACATTAATTAATTAAGCTATGGCTGTAGCCTATAAGCAAGCAGTAGCCTTTGAATGCATGAATGTTTGAAGGGCTATAAATAATAAAAATAATAAATTTACTTAAAATCCCACCATCAATAGATAAATAATAAAAATTAACACAACAACATTTCTGATCACAAGAGATCATAAATACACCGGCACTACACAAATTCAGGATTTCCAAGCCTTATTGCTCAGAAAGATAAAACAAGAGTTAAGGCTCCCAAGAAAGGCTTAAATGTGGACAAGTCTCTTCTATTTCTGCAAGAATTTCTGAAACAAAGTTTAAATCCTGGCATTTTTGTAACTCAAACCCACATGAAACTTGCCAAATGGCCGGTTCAATGATTACATACAACCAAGTTTTGAAAACAGAAACTTGAAAGAGCCTGAAAACAAAAGTTCAATAAGCACTCGTAAATCATTAAAATAGAAACGAAAAGCGGCAGTTCAAATCCTGGGCTCCCATAATTAAACTAGCAAAATGCATAAATCTCTTTTTATCTCATCTGCACAATTCCGGCACTAATAAGCTTCTGAATCTTAGTCATAACTTGGGGGTTCTTCAGGTGGTCCTGTGAAGCCTTGGGGTTTTCTTGCAAATCAACCAGAACCTGATAGTAAATTTCAAAATCAAATGCAACCAAGTTCCAGAAAACTCATTCATATAGAGAGAGGGGCTTCAACCAAAAAGTAAATAGGAAACTTTACATACATACATGCTGACTCAATTCTTATGTACTTACATTTACATATCTAATAATACCTAAACTTCAATTTTTACACATATATGAAAAAGTGAATTAAAATAATGGTATTTTTTATGTGATATGAAAGATTTAGCAGGTAAAAATGTAAGANCAGTTCCAGAAAACTCATTCATATAGAGAGAGGGGCTTCCGCCAAAAAGTAAATAGGAAAATTTACATACATACATGCTGACTCAATTCTTATGTACTTACATTTACATATCTAATAATTACCTAAACTTCAATTTTTACACATATGAAAAAGTGAATTAAAATAATGGTATTTTTTATGTGATATGAAAGATTTAGCAGGTAAAAATGTAAGAAATCAGAGTTTCGGTGTTAAATATGTAAATATATAGGTGCCCTAAGGTAATAATACCTGACGCATTATGGGATCAGATAAGATGTTCTGTATCTCAGGATCCTGCATTGCCTTTGCCTGTTGAAAATAATATAAAATTTGAGACTACATATAATGAAAGATAAATATAAGTAATTTCTCCTGCAGGAAATAATAAACACACCTGTCTTTCCTTCAACTCCTCTGGGCTAATATCACCNGCCTAAACTTCAATTTTTACATATATATGAAAAAGTGCATTAAAATAGTGGTATTTTTTATGTGATACGAAAAATTTAGAAGGTAAAAATGTAAGAAATCAGAGTTTCGGTGTTAAATATGTAAATATATAGGTGCCCTAAGATAATAATACCTGACGCATTATGGGATCAGATAAGATGTTCTGTATCTCAGGATCCTGCATTGCCTTTGCCTGNGTCATGGGCTCCCATAATTAAAAAACTTGAACTAGCAGAAGTGCATAAATCTCTTTTTATCTCATCTGCACAATTCCAGCACTAATAAGCTTCTGAATCTTAGTCATAACTTGGGGGTTCTTCAGGTGGTCCTGTGAAGCCTTGGGGTTTNGACACTTATTTTCATGCAGGATTGAGTCTTTTTATTTTCTCTATGTATTTTTTTTAGAGTCTAGGAGAGTCCTGTAGCAGAAATAAATACGTGGCACGGGTTCCGAGACGTTAGCACGGGAACCACGTGGAGGGGACCAGGAGCAGATGCTCGTGTCCCGTATCTTAAGTCTGTATTTTATATTGATGTATAGAATTAGGACCGGACATGTATATGCGGAGTCCGGCCATCCTGTTCTTTTCTGGGATATGTTGCCGACCCAGCGGCATCGGCCTGTTTATTATTTTGGTTTGACTTGCTTTGCTTTTTTTTACATCATGTTGCATGTCTGCACTTGCATGTGTTTTTCTTGTTTTCTTTCTGTGTTTTATCTGGGATTTCACGATACAACATAGGCTCATTAAAGACCATAAAATTGTAATTTTATACAAAATCCTAAATAAAATATTCAAGATAATTAAAATTTAGGATTAAAATATTCAGGATTTAAAAACTACAACATTTACTTTCCTGCATATTTAATAGGGCCTCCACAATACTTAGGATCATTTTAAATAATTGCATTCATATTTGCATGTCCCGAGGAGGAGTCCCCGTACTTTTCCAACCTGACTGGCCCAACATACCTTCATATAGGTGGTTGTCTAGTACACCTAGGGTGTTAGGAGGCTCCCCGACCCAGACAGGGTGTAAGTCCTTTTGTTTGGAGTGTTTCCGGGGTGTAAGTCCTTTTGTTTGGAGGGTTTCCAACTTTGTAGCTGAACCTCCACTTTCTCTTTCTTTCCCGAGGCATCCTTGCTATTGGAGCGTTTTCAGCTTTGTAGCTGAACCTCCACTTCTATTTCTTTCTTGAGGCATCCCTGCTATTTCGGCAAGTATAAGTCATAGGATAGAGTTTCCTTCCTTTGACCTTAGGGCTACCGAGGTTCCCGTGGATGATCCAATTCACGGATTGCTGACCGGGGATTTCAGAACGTGTTGGGTTGACTACCTTCACGACCAGGTAGACTTAGGGTTCTAGTAGCTGTGTATGACGGGTCTGTGGTACCCCGACTCAGTTACCTCTACCTTTTAGGATCACTCTACCTTCCTTTTTGTTGAGCCCCTTTGAGCCCTGTCGCTCCTTAATCTCGTTGATATCACATTGATGGCCCGATGCCGATGAACTGCCGCCCATTTGGGATACGACGATTTGTCCTCTGCCCTTTGGCCCTGATGTGCTTTGAGGTATTGGGATATCCCCGTTAAGATGATTTATGTTATTTCGTGGGCCCCAAGTGCCGATAAGCCGCTACCCATTCAGGAATGTGACAGACTCATTCTCTGCCCGATTGTTTAGCGTGAGCTTTGAAGTATTCGGACTGCTCCCACACGGAATAACCTTCATTTGGTTGCATATACCCCAGGTCTATGATAATATGAAGCGAAACTCCTTTTATCGAGAGTATTCTTGGGTATTCCCCAAGATGTAATTAACCAGTAGGAACACGTTCCTCTGGGAGTGCTCTTGACCTCAGAACAGGTACATACACCTGACTCTCTGGTTATGGGTAGTCTATGTAGATACTTCTTTCGCGGATATTNAAACATGTTTATTTAGTGTGTTATTTACAGGCGTTTATATTTTTTTTTAATTCAAATTAACATGTTACTAAAATCATGCAAAATAATTTTAAGGTATTTTGAGTGTTTTAAAAAATAATTATATCTTAATCAAATATGCCAAATATATTTTATTTAAATCAATAAAAANCTATTTAGTGTGTTATTTACAGGCGTTTATATTTTTTTTAATTAAAATTAACATGTTATTAAAATCATGCAAAATAATTTTAAGGTGTTTTGAGTGTTTTAAAAAATAATTATATCTTAATCAAATATGCCAAATATATTTTATTTAAATCAATAAAAACCGAACAAAATTAAAAAATTTAAAAAAATAAAAAACAAAAATAATCCCAAAAGATCACTTCATTACCCATTTTTTTAAGATTGTAATTTTTATTTATTGCTCTTAAAGTGGATTGAAACTACATGTTATTTGATTCTTCTGGGGTATAAAGGCAATCCGAAGTAGCCTTGAACTATTATACGGTTCAACCAATTGCAAGCTTCTCCTTTTTTAATGAAATTTATAACATGGATAAATCATATTGGAAGATTAACTCAAACATCAATTGTTATATACTAGAGTTAATAAACATGGAACTAAGTGCGCACCTCTTAAAGAAGTCATAGCATCAATGCTACATATCATTACAAAACATCAAAAGCATCTCCTTCAATCAATCCCAATCAATTAGAATCCTTCTACCAGCAATAAACAAGATAAAGAAGGGTTGCAATGGATGCTTGACCCCTCGGGTTATTGATAATCAATAATATTTTAGCAAAAGTTTATCAAAACGAAAATCTGCCTTAAAATTTTGTGATTCTACACAAATTCTTAGTCCAACATAAACATCTAGATAGTAGATACATAATATAAAGATACATAAATGCATGTAATCATATAGATAATTTATGACCTAGAGCTAGCTCAAAATAAATTAAGATAAAAAAATCAATCTGCCTATCACAAACCCTATTGTTTTCTTCTCTTTCAAATCCTAGTTCCTTCATGACTCCCTCCATCAAGATTTATGGTAACAACTTTAGTGTTATGTGAAACTCATACAAACAAACACCAGGTGTGAATTTCCTTTATTCTAATCTACTCTATTTTAGATCGAAAAACAAATTTCCTCCCCCCTATAACGAACTTCCTGTTCTTTTTTTACTTAATCTGCCTCTTTTGAAACTTTTTTGTAAACTTTTAAGACATGCGAGATCCAGTTATGTTAAACATTGGTTAGTGCCCTTCTCTCCTGTTGTCATGTTTTTTAAGCCTCAATTTGAAACTTTTCTCCTAGAACATTCTCGCCAATTGCTTTCATACTCTTCTCTTCCAATATTATTGAGAACTTCAGAAAGAAATAGAACAATAATGACTCTCTTTACACATGTAAAGATGCACATTATTTTCCTTATTATAGATGATTGTTCTTAGATTTACCCTAAACTCTTCTTCAATTAATCGGTCTTATCAACTAACTCTTGGGAGAAATACGTGGCAATAATGTTTGTTGAGTATCTTGAGCTGTTATTTTTATTTGTTTATTGGTCATTTGAAATCTCAACATGTTGATTCCAAATTAAGATGCACATTATTTAGTGTCAGCTTATGACTATCATTTGCCTACTGCTTTTAGTAATTAGTTATTTTTTATTGTGTTTGCTAGTGCAAAGTTGAATTAATTACACGTTTTATTTATTAATTGTTAGACTAGTACAATTTTTCTATTTATATGATTATTTTTTATGAGATTGCAGCATGAAACCATTTNAAACAAATTTCCTCCCCCCTATAACGAACTTCTTGTTCTTTTTTTACTTAATCTGCCTCTTTTGAAACTCTTTTGTATACTTTTAAGACATGCGAGATCCAGTTATGTTAAACATTGGTTAGTGCCCTTCTCTCCTGTTGTCATGTTTTTTAAGCCTCAATTTGAAACTTTTCTCCTAGAACATTCTCGCCAATTGTTTTCATACTCTTCTCCTCCAATATTATTGAGAACTTCAGACAGAAATAGAACAATAATGACCCTCTTTACACATGTAAAGATGCACAATATTTTCCTTATTATAGATGATTGTTCTTAGATTTATCAATAGCAACTTCGAAAAAAAAAATTCTTGATAACTCTTTTTTTTTTTAACTGTTCTTCAATTAATCGGTCTTATCAACAAACTCTTGGGAGAAATACGTGGCAATAATGTTTGTTGAGTATGTTNAAGAAATAGAACAATAATGACCCTCTTTACACATTTAAAGATGCACATTATTTTCCTTATTATAGATGAACTTCGAAAAAAAAAATTCTTGATAACTCTTTTTTTTTTTTAAACTCTTCTTCAATTAATCGGTCTTATCAACAAACTCTTGGGAGAAATACGTGGCAATAATGTTTGTTAAGTATGTTGAGCTGTTATTTTTATATGTTTATTGGTCATTTGAAATCTCAACATGTTGATTCCAAATTAAGATGCACATTATTTAGTGTCAGCTTATGACTATCATTTGCCTACTGCTTTTAGTAATTAGTTATTTTTTATTGTGTTTGCTAGTGCAAAATTGAATTATTTACACGTTTTATTTATTAATTGTTAGACTAGTACAATTTTTCTATTTATATGATTATTTTTTATGATATTGCAGCATGAAACCATTTACCATTCCTTATCTGCTCGACTATAAGAGTTCTTTTTAAAAGGTAAACCATTTTTTTAGATATACTCTATTTCTTAATATTGTTTAATTAATTTTTCATAAAATATTTTGATAGTTTGAANGATTGCAGCATGAAACCATTTCCCATTCCTTATCTGCTCGACTATAAGAATTCTTTTTAAAAGGTAAACATCATTTTTTTTAGATATACTCTATTTCTTAATATTGTTTAATTAATTTCTCATAAAATATTTTGATAGTTTGAATACCATATAGATTTATTACTGAATATTTTAATGAAATTTAATAATCACTTGTTGCAAGGTTTATGGTGACTATGAGAAATATATTGCACCGTACAGTGAGCCCTAAAGCTGAGTACATTTTGTTTTCACTTCATACTTTTGTTTTGGGGCAGCTGCAGCTTATTAAAAAGCAGTTGAAAAACTGTTGAAAAATAATCAGATGTTCAAAAAACTGCGGTGTCTATTACAATTGTTTTTTTTGAAAAGTAAGACCGCAACTAGAAAACTGCCAACGCACCTAGCCAGAACCGGTGCAAAAATGCAGATTTCAGTGGCAGCTTTTTAAAAAAGATACCAAAGAGCAACTTATTCATACAGACAANGCTTGTTGCAAGGTTTATGGTGACTATGAGAAATATATTGCACCTTACAGTGAGCCCTAAAGCTGAGTACATTTGGTTTTCACTTCATACTTCTGTTTTGGGGCAGCTGCAGCTTATTAAAAAGCAGTTGAAAAACTGTTGAAAAATAATCAGATGTTCAAAAAGGTGCGGTGTCTATTACATTTTTTTTTTTTTGAAAAGTAAGACCGCAACTAGAAAACTGCCACCGCACCTAGCCAGGACTGGTGCAAAAATGCAGATTTCAGTGGCAGCTTTTTAAAAAAGATACCAAAGAGCAACTTATTCAAACAGACAAAACTGTGGTGCGGTGCATTAAGGCACCGCCACCGCACTGGCACCCCAGGCGGACCGTTAAGTAGAGGAAAAACATTCATGCTCCAATCCAGCTTCAAACTCCAATAATAAAAGCAATTAAGGACTTACTCCAATAATTAAAAANTGTTTTCACTTCATACTTTCTGTTTTGGGGCAGCTGCAGCTTATTAAAAAACAGTTGAAAAATTGTTGAAAAATAATCTGATGTTCAAAAAGCTGCGGTGTCTATTACAATTTCTTTTTTTAAAAAGTAAGACCGCAAATAAAAAATTGCCACCGCACCTAGCCAAGACCGGTGCAAAAATGCAGATTTCAATGGCAGCTTTTTAAAAAAGATACCAAAGAGCAACTTATTCAAACAGACAAAATTGTGGTGCGGTGCATTAAGGCACCGCCACCGCACTGGCACCCCAGGCGGACCGTTAAGTAGAGAAAAAACCATAGTTCTTTGTATTGCATTTCATGCACTCACAACAAATAACAATACATTCATGCTCCAATCCAGCTTCAAACTCCAATAATAAAAGCAATTAAGGAATTACTCCAATAATTAAAAATAAAACTCAAAATGCAAAAACTAATACCACGCTTTTGAAACATCACTTATCAACTTACCCCAATAATCAGTTAAGGATTTGCATCATTATCATTGCTAGCCTGAACTCAAAAACTTGGGTTTATGAATCCTNATTCTACAACATCTAAAGTAATTGTTGAACAGAAGAGAACCATCAAATTTATTCTAGGATTCAGCAAGAAGTTAGATAAAGTCAGAGGAAGAATAACGGATACCAAACCACTTCCCTCAATTCGGAAAGCATTTGCTAAAGTACAAAGTGAAGAGAGCAAGAAGAAACTCATGATGAAAAATAATTCCACTACATCAAATCTAAACAACTCGACTTTGTACATTTACAAATCACCTCAGTACAACAAATCAAAGAGAAACACAACATGGTGTGAACATCGCAAGAAACTTGGTCATTTAAAGAAGAAGTGTTGGAAAATTTATGAAAAACCTGCAAATCCAAAGCCCAACATAGTCAAAAAAAAATGAGCAAAATCAAACAAACAAGGCATCAAAGAAAAACAAGCCTCACAAACATAGTTCATTTAATAAGGAACAACTTGAAGCTCTCCAAAGAATTATGAGACTATCCTTTGAACCTTCTCTACTAGTCATCTAGCACATCAAGATAGTTTCCATCTGCTCTTGCTGCTCTCAACATGAAGAATCAACTTTGGACAGTGGACTTTGNGAACAGGTACATACACCTGACTCTCTGGTTATGGGTAGTCTATGTAGATACTTCTTTCGCGGATATTGGTTTAAGGTGCCTCCGCCCGATCTTGTTTGGGCGGACATTCTTAACCTATCATTGCGAGGTTTATCGCACATAGACTCTCCACGTTTTACTTTTTCTCTTGTTTGTCTCTTTGTCGTATGTCCCTTATTATTCGATTCCTCACTCCTTCGAATCATTTATATAGTTCAGGAGGGAGATTTATTCGAATGGGGGAAGTATACAATAATCGACAAGCTGACGACTCCTTTTAAAATAAAAAAGAGAAAAAATGAACGAAAAACATCGGTGACAAACAATTTATCTTTCTAGTGGAAATCATGTGTCGATGATGCAATTTCTCTTTCCAGAGTAAATTCTCATGAGAGGATAAATACTTTCTCTCTCTTTAGAAGTTAATTTTGAATTTGAGCCTAAGATGTTTGGTTCTACAACATCTAAAACAATTGTTGAACAGAAAAGAACCATCAAATTTATTCTAGGATTCAACAAGAAGTTAGATAAATTCAGAGGAAGAATAATGGAAACCAAACCACTTCCCTCAATTCGGAAAGCCTTTGTTAAAGTACAAAGTGTAGAGAGCAAGAAGAAACTCATGATGACAAATAATTCCACTACATCAAATCTAAACAACTCGGCTTTGTACATTTACAAATCACCTCACTACAACAAATCAAAGAGAAACACAACATGGTGTGAACATCGCAAGAAACTTGGTCATCTAAAGAAGAAGTGTTGGAAAATTTATGAAAAACCTGTAAATCCAAAGCCCAACATAGTCAAAAGTGATGAGCAAAATCAAACAAACAAGGCATCAAAGAAAAACAAGCCTCACAAACATAGTTCATTTAATAAGGAACAACTTAAAGCTCTCCAAAGAATTATGAGACTATCCTTTGAACCTTCTCTACTAGTCATCTAGCACATCAAGATAGTTTCCATCTGCTCTTGCTGCTCTCAACTTGAAGAATCAACTTTGGACAGTGGACTTTGAAACATCCAACCACATGACAGATGATATCACTGTTTTCCAATCCTTCCATTCTTGCAAACACCATGTTATAGTTAAAGCCACATAACTCCCTCTTGTTTGTCAAAGAAAGGGGAAGTGTGAAACTCATAAAGGATCTTATTGTTCAATCTNTATGATATCACTGTTTTTCAATCATTCCATTCTGGCAAACACCACCTTGTAGTTAAAACCACATAACTCCCTCTTGTTTGTCAAAGAAAGGGGAAGTGTGAAACTCATAAAGGATCTTATTGTTCAATCTGTGTTTTCTATTCTTAAACTTCACTGTAATTTAATGTCTATAAAAAAAATCACTCGTGAAATGAATTGTTTTACTAAATTCTACAATAATTTGTGTTAATTTTAGGTGATAAACTCGGAAAAAAGAGATTGGCAGTGGCAATATGTATCATGGATTTTATTTGCTCGCTAAGATTCTCACTTAAAAAAAAAATCATACTATCATTCACGATCCTTTGAGTCAAGTCTTATATCTGAGTCTGTTACGGCATTATTTATTAAGACATCCTCACTTCTTGCATATTAAAAAAAAATTATTCCCATTTATTTATCAATAGAAAGTCTAAATCTTATCAATGTGAAACATACTCAACAAGTGCACTCAATATTGACATACAAACCAACACATCCATTCTCCATGGTTCATAGTGATATTTGGAAGCTCTCAAAAATTAAAAATACAAATAGGGCTAGATTGTTTCAACCTTCATTGATGACCACACTAGAACCACTTGGACCTCTCTCATGAAGGAAAAATCTGGAATTGTCAGTATATTTGAAACATTCCACAACATGATCCTTACCCAATTTCAAACTAAAATTCAAATTCTAAAAGCCGATAATGCAAAAGACTACTACAACTCCACTCTCAGCTTTTATTGATCCAAAAATTATATCATCCATATAAGCTATTGTGTTGGCACACCCCAACAAAATGATGAGGTTGAGAGAGAACATACATCTCTTCGAAATGGCCCGATCAATTTTATTCATTAACAATGTACCCAAACACTTATGGGGTGATGTGAATCTCACATACACCTATCTCATAAATAAAATGCCCAACAAAATGCTAGAATTTAACAAGTCTCTCAAAACCGTCATAAAATCCTACCCCACATATTTAGTATTTCACCTCTAACCTACCACTTTAAATTTTTGGTTGCATCTCTCTTGTTCATCTACATCAACCTAATCAGACCAAACTTAATTTCAAGTTAATCAAAAGCATCTTTGCAGGTCACTTTTCAAACCAAAAGGGGTATAAATGACACTTCATAAAAACAAAAATTTTACAGCTACATGGATGTCACCTTCTTTGAAAAAAGCCATATTACCTAAAATTGAACATTCAGGGGGAGAGTTGGAAAGAATATCATATTTCAGAAAACTTTTAAGAACCTCAAACTCACCTCCCTTAAATCTCTGACGAACCCACTTTTGATCCCACTATCACAAATCAACCTGTTACTCGACTAAATCCTTCATAGCTCCTAACGAGAACCAAGAACTCCGTGTGTACACCAGAAAGAAAAAATCCAGTGAGCATATAAGGGACAATATAGGAAATCAGAAATGCAAATCACCAGAACCGACTCCACACACCATAAGTATTCATATAGAGGTTGGATCAAAGCATCACATCATAAACAACAAGAGAAAGAATAAGCACAAAAATGCACAAAATATCTGATAGAAGAATTTGTGATATCTGAAAAATTATCATTCTCTTATAAGTCTTTTGTGTACAACTTAGATAAAATGCAGGTTACAAATTCAATCCAAGAGGCTTTATCCATTCCTGCTTGGAAACAGACTGTGGAAGAAGATATTCTTGCTTTAAAAAACCATTTAGATCAAGTATGTGGTAAAGGATGGTCCCTTTATATTGTGTGCAGGTTGATTTTTTACTTGTTTTTTTGTTGGTTTTTCGGTTTGGGTTCTCTTTGCCTCTGCTTGTTGTCCTGGGAGTTTGGTTATGATTTGTTTATTGTGTTTGGCTTTGACTTATGGATGTTCTTTTTATTAAGCCCATTATCTCAAGTCGTTGTGGAGTTATTATGTCTCTTTTATTTTTCTCTACTGTGTGGTCTAGTATTTTGCTTTTTGTGAGTGTAAAACCTATAAGAGATGGTTCCATAGGTTTTAATTTGTGTACTTTGCATTTTGGGTGTAGCAAGAACTTTCAGTCGACCATTGTATCCTTGTTTTGGTAATAAAATTCTCTTTGAGGTTTCCAAAAAAAAATCTTATTAACCATAAATAAAACATTCAAGGGGAGGATTGAAGAGGATATCATATGGGATAACATTTAGGAACCTCAAACTCACATCCCTCATATCCCTGATAAATCCACTCTTGTTCCCACTATCACAAATTAACTTGAAAATAAACCTATTACTCCACTAAATCCTTTTACAACTCCCACCAAGAAACAAGAACTACATGTGTACACCCGAAAGAATAAACCCAGTGACCATGTAAGAAGCAATATGCAAAATCAAGAATGCAAATCACCAAAACTAACTCCACGCACCCCAAGTATTCATATAGAGGTTGGATCAACACATTATGAACACACAGGAAGAATGAGCACAAAAATGCTTATGCGATAGAAGTTGTGACATGAGAAATTATCATCCTCTTCCAAAATTTTTATTCAGAACTTAGAAAATGTGCACGTCCCAAATTCAATACAAGAGAACTTATTTATTCCTACAAGAGATTTTTTCCCATAAAAAGAATAGTACATGATTCATAAAAACATTCTCTTACAAATTTTTATTCAGAACTTGGAAAAAGAATTGTATGGTGCAAATGGTTATTCATTGTTAAATACAAAGTATATATGAGCATAGAAAGGTTCAACGCTAGACTTGTAACAAAGCTTGATCCAAAGAAGACATGGTCTATCACAAAAGAAAATATATCCTTGACCTAGTGAAGGAGACATGAATGTTGGGTTGCAAACCAATAGATACTCCAATGGATCCTAATCAACTAGCATCAAAAGGAGAGGATAACACCCCAATTGAAAAAGTGAAGCATCAATGATTTGTGAGGAAACTTATTTACTAGTCACATACAAGACCTGATATTGCTTTTTCTGTGGGTATAATAAGCCAACATATGAATGATCCAAATGAAAACCATTTAAAAGAGGTCATTCAAATCCCGAGATACCTAAAGATGACTCCAATACATGGATTGATATACAAGAACACTGAGAACAGTGAAATTGAGATATACACTAATGCTAGCTGGGCAGGTGAACTGACTGAGAAAAGATCTATCATGGATTGTTATTCCTTTATATAAGGTAACCCTATTACTAGGAGAAGTAAAAAGTAAGTTGTGGTGGCAAGAAGCAGTGCAGAATCTAAGTATCATGCCCTAACCCTAGAAATTTATGAAGAGATGTGGCTAAAGAAACTACCAGTGGAACTTCACAAGAAGAACAAAAACACTATTAAGATGTTCAATGAAGGTCAATCAACAATCAATATTTCAAAGAATTCAGTATACAATGATTGAAACAAACATATAGAGATTGACATGCACTTCATATTTGAGAAGGTCAATGGAGGCCTTGTTCATCTAAGCTATATCCCAACTCAGTATCAAATTACTAACATTCTTATCAAGATATTTCCTCAACACCACTTCAGTGATCAAAGCAACAAGTTTGGATATGTATGACATACAAACCCACTTGAACAGCATTGATATGCATATCTAATTTAGGAAATTGTGGTCTGCTATTGCATTTGAGAGGGAGAAATTATTCTCTTTTAATTATCTATTATTGTGTTTTCATTTCTTTCCTTTTTTTTATCATGATTTGATTTTCCCTTCAATTGTATGAGGGTTAGGCTAATTTGCATAGATACCTGTTATTTATTTACTGAGAAAATTTGAGATTTTATTCCTCCAAAAAAATCTACAAGTATTAAATAACACAAAATCCTTATATCCATTTCTTATCAATCTCTACAGGAATTAAGCTTTTACCACACATTTTTAACCATAGAAATAATAATAATCAGTGTGGTCATAAAAGATAATTAAAAGAACATATAAACAAAGTGGAAGCTGCAAAATTTAAAATTTTGTAGACGCATTAAAGCATACCTAAGTTATGTTTTTCTCAAAAATTTAAAGGCTAACAGCAGCTATTTAAATATACACACAAATCTGTCAGAATACCTCGAGGCTATAAAATTTTCATGGTAAAAGAAACAAGTTTTTCTCCAAAAATTTATATAGTGAAGTTAAAACTGTTAAATGTTTGAGACTCTTATGTTTTCCATCCAGGAGTGAAAACAGTTAGCAAAGATTAGTCGTCGGTAAATTTATAACAAAATAGACATTATATATAACTTGTTCTTTTGAAAAAAAAGAAGAATAAGTTACCTTAAAGAATAAATCACTCCAAACTACATGTGCTACAGTAAACGCGATTGCAATAGCCAACAAACTGAGATAGAGTCTCAATAAATTTGCCTGACTGCGCCTACGACCTTCCCAAAAAGAAAAGAAAAATAGAAATACAATATTCAAAATATAAGATGTCTAAAAAGATAAGATAAAAATTGCCATACCTAATTCTCCGATCAAAAGAGAGATGAACCCAATGGAAACAGATACAACTACAAGGTTTTCAAACCCTCTCTCTTGCGATGCAAGTAAAACTAATAGAGAACCAATAGCTTGAAGGACACCCTGCATTAATATTCAAATAAATAGCATAGTTTTTGATAAAACAGTTAAATTGATCTACTGGCTCTTTGTAAGGGTTCAATTTAATCCCAAAGTCTATAAAATTGTCAATTTAGTCTCCAAATTTTTTTACTGAGGGCCAAAATAGTCTTTCTCTGTGGACTACTTTGGCACTTTAATAAAATGAGAGAAAACCAGCCCTTCATCTGAATAACCTATGCGCTTATAAATTCTAGTAGCAATATCAAATGATAAGAACAAATAAACATAATTCTAAATAACACATAAACCCTAAGCGGCTAATGGTGAATCTTTTTGGGGAGTGTAGCATTATTCTAAACATAATTTAGAACAAATAAACTAGCATAAGTTCACAATATATAAACTATTATTTCATATTCTAACCGTAATACCATCTTCCAAAACTAATGATGATTAACATCACAAGGTTTTACAAAAACAGTTAAGTCCATCGCCATTGGTCCAAACTGAGAATGTAACGAAAAAAAAGGCATATGGGCGCATCTTAAATAAAAAATATATATATTTTTTACTCGTCCTTCTGATTTTGCAGGTAAACGATGAAGCAAAAAAAACACAAAAGGAATGGAAATTAACCTGCACTATAAGTAGGGCTTTGAGGCGCGACTTCCCCTTAGCAACCTTAGTGTATCCTGCAATCATGAGCAGAATTTAATGAAGGTTCAATTTTTAAACAGTGATCAAGACTTCTGAAGCGACACTCACTGGAATCGACGACCATGCGGTAAGAGTAATCGTAACCATCGGTTCCCGTTGGCCGGCCGGCAGCGGCTTTCCTCTGCAGCATCTACGATCCTTCTATCCAATCTAGCGGATTTTTGGTACCCAGGAGTTGAGTAGGATTTAACCTATATCCTACCAAACAGAAAAAAATGACATCTTTAAACCTAAAGGTTCTTAAATCCCGCTTTTCCTCCGTTTTGCCTTGAGTACATCCCGCTGGAAGACGGATTTACGGGATTTAGAATCTGAAGCGCGCGAAGGCGGTTGGGAAGAAGGGGGAGGAAGATGAGCGTTACCTTGAGCGGAGCTGAAGGAGGAGAAAGATCCCGTGGTTGCCTTTCCAACCAGCGCGGAAAGAAGTAAAGTGATTGGTTAAAAAAAAAAAAAAAATTGTTGTACATGTTATTGATATATTATTGTGTTATTATAATATCAAAAATATTTTTAGAATATAATAACACATGAATAACACACAATAGCACAGAGTATTCCTGACAAAGAAAAAAACGGCGCAATAGCATGTGAGAATATTCTCCCCCATGTTACATGTGTTATTGATGTGTTATTGATGTGTTATTGTGTTATTATAACACCGTGAATATTCCCAGGACACAATAGCACACGAATAATGCACAATAACACATGAATAACACGGGGGAGAATATTCTCCATGTTACTGCATCGTTTTTTTTTTCAGTCGCGCAAAGTGTCGTGATGTGATTTCATTGGCTACGCACGTTACTTTACGTGCATAGTACTGATGTATTACCCACCTCTAATCGCGGCTGTATCAAAAGTTTTCGAAGTCCTAACCTAATACTTTTTCCGGCTTTGGGGGGGGGGGNAATAAATAGCATAGTTTTTGATAAAACAGTTAAATTGATCTACTGGCTCTTTGTAAGGGTTCAATTTAATCCCAAAGTCTATAAAATTGTCAATTTAGTCTCCAAATTTTTTTACTGAGGGCCAAAATAGTCTTTCTCTGTGGACTACTTTGGCACTTTAATAAAATGAGAGAAAACCAGCCCTTCATCTGAATAACCTATGCGCTTATAAATTCTAGTAGCAATATCAAATGATANTACATTTATGCAACCCAAATCTTTTACCTCACCTAAAAAATACCACTTTTTAAAATTTTAAAATAGTTGAATACACCGAATGCACAGGAAAGATGGTATAAATATAAAAAATGATTTAGTTTAGTTGTTAGATATGTAAATACATAGGAATTG
>JXCR01072440.1:0-14590 GCA_002079205.1 Phalaenopsis hybrid cultivar
GAGAACTTATTTTATGGTCGAAAAATTTACAGAATTTCTTATACGTTTATTCACAAATGTTCCAAGAGAAAAGAAAATTTCTCTAAGTTACAAATAAGGCTGATAGTCAGGCCAAATCAGCCGACTGACAAATGTTGACCAAGCTAGAGGGTAGGAAACCCTAGCTGACCAAGCCGGTCCTATCGAGTCATAAAAAAAATGAAGTTTAATTATTCAACTGTCGATTATAAGTAGGTATAATAACTTTTTTTGCATTAGATTTCTCTCATTCTTATTGCAAATTTACCTTTAAGTAGTAACATAATCAAGGAATTAAAATATGTATATAAAAACACTTAGTAGGATGATCCGAGGCCAGAATGACTTGAAGCCAGGAAGACCCGAATCCTGGAAAGCTTGGACTACCCGAGGCCAGGATGACTAGATACCAGGACATCCCAAGGCTAGAAGAGACCCAAGTCCAAGACAACTCGAAGCTCGGACGACCCAAAGCTTGGATAACCCGATGCTCGGAAGACTCGAAGCCTGAATGACCCAAATCCTAGATGACTCGATATAGCCGAGCTGAATGCTTATAAATGTAAAATACCTAAAATAACCTGTAAATCCAATATCTTCATATTGTACTTGATCCCTTATAAATAGGAGATCTTTCAATGTAAGAGGGGCTCTTCTCTTTTACGTTGGGCTCTCTCCCTTCCCCCATGTATAATAAAATGTTCGATTGTATAAAAAAAGGCCACAATAGCCCGGGAATACTCCAATTAGCCTTGGAGGGGCAAGTTGTTGTGCCTACCTCCTCTCTCTATCTTTCTCTCTCTTCTTTCTAATACTCTAATCTCTTGAGGTGTGATTTAAAGACAAATCTGGATTCAACAGTAACTAATAAATCTCAGAGTCTAATACAACATGCTCATCATGTGGATGAACAAGCTCTTTAAAGAAGAGTATGAAGATGACAGATAAAAGATCATGAATACATGTAATTTTGTATTTAAATAGCACTGGTGTTTTAAAATTTAAGTTTTTTCTTGAGAACTTCATCACGAAGAAGTCTATGGATAGTCTTATGTAAGGAAGAATATTTTACAATTTTTTTTTAATATATTAAAGATCAAGCAATAAAAAACCAAAGATATAATGAATGTTGGCTTAACTGATCAACCTAAGGTTCATTACTTATTAGTTACATTGTATGATCATTTGGGTTTTTAATGAATTTGAAAGGTACGATTTATTTTGATTTAATGTTGCTGATTTTTTCAAGTTATAATATTGTTTTGGATTTAGATCCAATGTCCGATTAAAGTTTAGTTTCAGGCTTTTGGCATTAGTTTTTGAATCTTTTTCAAATTTAGATTAAGACCCATATGCAATTTTAAAATTAGATAAGATTTTATGTTACCTAAACTTAGAATCATCCTTTAAATTTGTATTCACAAAAGTGGAATGTTAAATACCCATTTTTTTAAAAAATAGGGCAGCAGTGCTAAGGCTTTATATATGCTTCATCTATTGGTTTAAGATAAATGTAGGATAATAGATATATGAAGTATTGTCTAAGACCAAAAATGAATAATAATTAGTTTCTAGACAATCTCATGGAAAGTGTACTCCTTTAGTCCTTTTAAAGAAGACATTTCTGGCTCTTAAGCCCATCTTGCTGCTGATCTTTGAAATGTGACGAGCATAAATATCATTCTTTCACTCAATGTTTCATATCAGCCCATGTAAAAGTTTATTAGTAAATCTATGCAAAAAAGATTGAGAGGATCTTACAATTTTTAACAGTTTTATTCTTTGAACAATAGATCTATTGTTCTTTTTGATTAACTCCTCCAACTCTTTTAGTTAATTTAAAAATATTTTAAGATCGTTTTGCATCTAATGTTAGGGTATTTCCCATAAACCATAATGATTTTGTTGAAATAGTCTAGAAACATACTCAAATTAGTTTTATTAAAACTGCATTGAAATTATTGCTGCTGTTTTTGCAACCCTTTATTTGATCCAAATTGTGAACTTAGGGATAATAAACTCAGACACCAATATGATACTGGATGTTCTAAAGGTTTATAATTTATAATCCACAAATCAATATTTAATGCTATGCTGTATTGAGTGAGGTACAATTTCCACTCGCATTTTTAGCTGGGAAGTAAGCCGTTTGACAGATTAACTTTTTTTTTCATAGCAATGAATGATGAGAAAATAGGCAGAAACCTAAATTCAATTATTATTACTATTATTATTTTATTTTATTTCATTTTTTGCATCCTTTGGTGTTTAGACTCATCGCTGGATACTCATTTTACTTTTCCTTTACATTTTGATTTTTAATCAAGTTAGACAAGTCAGTAGAGTATATATTTATATTTCTATACACATGATAAGTGTAGATTTCATTGGTATTGTTTCTATTTTATTTGACCTTATTCACTTCACTCGGCTTTCACTGTTGATGTTGTATGGATGGATTTATTTCATGGGGCCTCTTTGCCTTACTATTCGTACTAGGACTATCAAAAAAGCTCGTTGTTCGTGAACAACTTATGTTCAGCTTGGTAAGTAGTTTGTGTTTGATTCGTTCGTTAAGAAAACAAGTCAAATACATAAAATTTTTTGGAGCTTGATTTGTAAATGATCCAAACATATAAATACTTTTATTCGATCATCTTTTGCTCAAACTTATTAAATATTTAAATAAATAATATTATTATAATATTTTTACATTAATTTTTTGTGTCGTATTTTAAAAAATCATGCATTTTTATTATTGTTTAAATAATTCGAGCTAATTTTAAGTTGAACACGAACTAAACGAACAAACAATTTGAATTGAGTTGAACACAAATTCACGAGTCATTTTAAATACAAGTTTGTATCAAGCAAAATAAATTTCAAACGAGCTAAATATGAACAAACACTGGTCTTGCTCAAGCCCGACTCGTTTTCACCTCTAATTGCTACAACATAATCAGGGGAATTCACCAAGTTTCCTGATTCACAACTGACTTTATTGGTTCATTCATGGGACCTATGATTGGCTTGGTTGAGTTTCCCTTCAAATCATAGGATCTATGGTTGACTCCAATGTACATGGGATCAATATTTCTTTTATTTTTTGCTTTCCATATTTGGCTTCATGGGATCATCTGTGACAGTTCTTATTCTACAGATGAGTTTAATAGGATTTATTCCCGTTCTAACTTCTGCAAGCTTCCCTGGAGGAATTCTGTTATAGCAGACTCTGTCAAGCCTTTTCATCTTATATCCAAGACTTCTATGCTATAGATTTTTTCAATAAGTTTTTTTTTTGAGGTATGTCAAATAATTCACTACATGAATAAATTTTGTTTTGAATGTGCGGAGGTTCTTTGTGTACTTTTGGATGATAAAACGTAATCATCCATGACACTTAAAGTCTTTTTTGCAGTGAAATCTTCTTATTAAAGCGCAAGGTTTACTTGGCCAGTTTCTCTCTTATGCTTTATTTATTTATTTATTTGTATGTCTTGAAAACAAGATTATTTATTAAAATTTCTTTATTTATTTGCTTTATGTGTACAATCAATTTTGTTTTATATATTATCTCTATTTCTTCTTGTTAATTTCTATTAGGAGATTAAAACTTTTACTTCAAAATTTGGGCCATCAATTTTCCTTTTATTCAACACAACTAGAAAACAATTTGTGTTAGATGGCTTGCTTTCTTATGAAAATTGCATGCTAACATTGCATCATTTTAAACTCATCATTTCATTACATTCAAATATGCATAGCAACTCTAGACCCCAAAACTTCTTGCATCACTGTTCAGTTTTCGTAACCTTTTTTCTTACATTTTACATCCACTACTAAGATACATTATTTACTGCAATTTATTATTTATCCTTCTATTAGCCTTCTACTTGTGTTCATTAGTAAATATGACATGGTGATTGTAATCTTGCAGATATGCTTCTGACCCACCAGTAGTACGTTACGCAAAAGTTGCTAAGCTCCTTCCAGAGAAAACTGTTCGAGATGTTGCTTTGCGAAGTAGATGGATGACTGTAAGTAGCGAGCATATTTGTCAAGGTTTTTCTTATCATTTATCAGCTTTTATAGTTGTACCATTGCTGCTCTCTTAAAACTATCTTTACTCCATTAATTCGAGTTAGTATCATCAAAATGTAATTCATTCAGGAATTGAAATGATAAAGAATTTTTTGGCCTTCATTCATTTCTAACATGATGTTTACTATTTGAGGATTTTCTCTATACAAAAAGGTTTAGATGTGTTGAATCCTGAATATCCGGGGCCCTGCCTAAAGAATAGAGTGCTGAAAGGTGGGAGAGAGAGAGAGAGAGCACAGTAATGAATAGAAAAATTGTGTAACCTTATTTTTGATATGAACCCCCTATTTATTGAAACGAGTAATCGTACGATTGCATAATGTACCCCTATAATACGTCGGTATGACGGGTATTTCGGTTCATACATAAATAGGCTCGTGGGGCTCATGGATGTGGTCGAGCGACCGTTAGACCCGACGACGATTAAGTCAGAGTGCTGCGGGGTCAGCGGTGGTTAGGTCGGGCGGCTCTATGGGTTGATCCACCATGAGACCGGGCGGTCGTTGGTTCAGGTGGCCATCAACTTGGGACTATTAAGATCGTGGCTACTTACTGAAGCTCCTTATCAACCGCCTTGAAACTGGGGATCCGTTTAACTTCCTCGATTTGCCCAAGTTCGTAGGCAACGGGTACATCATAGTGGATCTGATCCGATGGATTCTTCAGGGGCGGTATGCCTTTTACCCTCCTGAGGCACCCGTCCCTCCAGTACGCGTGGGCTACCAGTCGATTGTGTTGTCTCGAGGCAGCCTTGGTAGGCCTTGTTAGGTCATATCACTTCTTTTGTTATCCGTGAGGATGCGTTTGTGATTTGTGTTGACACATTTAATATACATATTAAAGTTTTCCAATTTTCCTGCTTCTTGAAAGCGACAATTGCGACAAGGACAATGAAATTTTAATATAAATGAATCTTATAACAATATTTATTTGATTCTATAATAAACTCCCTTGATTGTCATACCCACAATCATCATATATGAGGCTCTGTGGGGGTGTCTTTATCATCTCGAGTTTGTTTTTTTCTTTTTGGGCCTTTGTTTGTTGTTCTCAGTTTCTCTATAAAGTATGGATTCAACCCCATGCTAAAACCTGTCAATAAGGCTAGAATGCTAGCTGTGCTTGGGATTAGATCATGGCGACCCGAGGGTGAGTCGTCGAGGAAGAGGCTGGCTAACAGATCGAAATTGATTGAGGAGGCTAGGGCGGAAGAGTCATCAGATTCAGTTCATGGTGTATTGGGTAGGACTTTAATCAAGGCTTGTGAATAACAAGGGGTTTTAGCGTTCAATAGGTCGATATGAGCTCCTGTTGAGGTTCAGACCCGACCAATCATTACAAATATTCTCCTTCTAGTTGACATTTCGCGAGCTGGTGAAGACGATCCTCCGTATGGCGAGATGGGGTTGGCAGGCGATCCCTTGGGTAAATTGCTTTCTTCCCTCCCTTTTTTTCATACAGTTTGATGCTCACTGATTGTTTTTTCCCTCATAGATGAGGATCATTGTGTCAGACAATCATTGGTCGGTGTTGGTGCTGGCGACCTGACCTTACAGACATTCTTTCCCAAGGGGTTGACTGGTATCGAAGAGGATGTGGTCGATCATCTATTTGATCTCGAAGAGGTTCAGGGTGAGACTTCTGGGGAGCGTTGGTCGTCTCTTAGGGCTTTATCATATCATTTGGTGGAAGTGGATGCGATTCTGGCCTACCATGATAGAGACTTATATGCCAGGCTAGAGGAGTTGTGTGGGGAAATAGCTTCCATGTGAGATTGCTGAGTTTTGGGAGGACGCATTTGTTGTGAGGGTCTAATTTGAGGCTGATTAAGTGAATCACATTAAGCTAGGTGGCCAGACATTGTTTAAGAGATTAGTTAGGAGAGGTTTAGCTTTTGGCTGAGGCGGACGAGGATCAATTTGTGAAATATTTCCTGTCAGACTGAATTCTTGTGTAATCATGGCTTTTATGATAAATAAAACAATTTTTTTGTGCATATTGATGTTTTTGACATGTCGTTTTCCTCGATTTTTATGAGCGGCATTTCATCTTGCATTATGTTTCTATAAATAGGCGTTGTGGAACCCAAGAGTGCGTCTTCTATTTTTCCTATTTGGCTCCTTGATTCTCTTCTTGTCTCTGGTTCGTTGTTATTTATTTCTTTCGTTTTCGTATGGCTCCGGAGAGGACTCCTTAGACCTTTGATAAGGTGTTTGCTGATGAGCAATCTGCTTTGTCATCGTCAGACGTTGCTTTTATCGAAGAAACCTTTATTTTTCATTTGGTTATTAAGTTGTGGGCCGCTCGTTCTAATGAAGGGGCGATCGGGAGGTATGGCAATGATTTGGTGGAGTACCAAGACCAGTTTTGTTACGGGTTGCCGCTGACTTTATGCTACGAACTCCAATCGGTTCTCAAATGTTATGGGGTCATGCTTGCACATATCAAGCCGAATTCCATGGTGGCGATCATGACCTACATTATCTTCTGTCAGTGTAGAGATATCCCATGGTCCGTCAATTTATTTAGCCACAAACTCTTCTTTCGCATGGGATCGAATGATTATGGCTAGTTTGGAATAACCTGTCAGTTCCAGTTCGCTGGCCTGGAACATCGAGTTAGAGATTGGAACACTAGTTCTTCATTGGCTCGTTTACTGACGGTTAGAGGGTTAGGACGACTCTATCTGACATTTTTTTCTAGAAAGAGGAAGAGGACCGATCATTCCCAGGTCGAGGGAGCCAATATCAAGGGCCAATTTCTCTCAGTTTCTTAGTACACTTATCCGTTGACCGTCGAGTATCATTTTCGGGAGTGTTCAGTTAGATGACGTTGGAGTTATGGGTCTCCTCAGATGTTGCGGAGGTGCGGCGGTCGAAGGGAGTGGCCGCCCGATTTGCTAGGAGTAAGGCTAATGCCGAAGCTGGGGTGGATGAGGTCCAGCGGGCAGTGAAGGCGACTGAAGGGAGACTGGTTGAGGTGGCGGACAGAAAAATCGGCTCAATAGGTGAGAAATTCCTCCCGAACATTTTTGCTATCAAGGTTGTAATTCATAGAATCCCAACATAGGAAGTGAATATTATTGCCAGGAAATCTGAGTCCCTTGCTAACTATGATTCTTATCCCTTGGATGCAGTACTTTCTAGTCTCCAAGAAACTGGGGGTCCGTCTGGATTATTTGGGAAAAGTTTAGACAAGAAAGGTTATTTGGGAGAAGTGAGGAAAAAGTTGGCTTCTAATGGTCGAGGAGTTTCGTTTATCGCTTATTCTACTAGGAGTGAGGCCATTTGGCCTGTGATTCCCGTGGCAATTGAATTGGTGATTGATCTCTCGAGGAGAAATCCCCCGAGACTCAACGCCGCGAAGGCAATGAACCAGTCGTGGAATCGACTCCTCTGCCTCCCCCGCCTCCCAAGCAAAGGAGGGGTTTCCCCTTGGGATGGGTCCTTCTTAGGGATTTGGGGCGAAGATCTTGAGTTGTTCCGACGGTTGATTTACCACCATCGATCGATCAATCGACTGATACACCAATTCCCCGTTCCCCGAAGTCTATCATTCCACGCTTTTGGAGGCTATCTGGTTACAGCATTTGCTATGTCCCTCCAGAAGTTGGAGCAGTTGGATTTTTATAAGAAGACCGACCGATACGATCTGAAAGCATGGGAACATTCATACTTTCAATCAATGCCCTTTGACCATGTCGATACTAGGTGGGCTGCTGCTGAGGAACGAGTTGAGGTCTCGGCTGGGCTGGCCAAAGAGGCGGAGAAGTGGGTTTAGGTAGCTGAGGAAATCTCACTGTAGTGGAGGAGGAACTTTTTTTGGTTTCAAAATTATTCTGCTCGCTGCGGAAGAAAATCATAGGTTGAAAGAACGGATGGCGACCATGAAAATCGAGCTCTTCGCATTGCTTTTGTACCACCCAAGCTAGGTGAGGCTCATTGATGAGCAACTCTGAATTGATAGCCTGACGGTGATTGATCGATTCACCCTGTCAAGTTTGATTGATTCAAAGTACTCCAATCTCCGAGAGTTTGTGACCTTGTTAGCTAAGTCTCAAGTGTCTTCTGAGGATGATTCAGATGCTCTAGAAGAGCAGGGATCTTCTAGTCAACTTCTAGAAGTTTATTTTATTTTATATTTTTTTAACAGTACTTTTACAAATATGACAATTCACTGAATATGAAAACTGCACCTTTCTTTTGTAATAAGTAGTTTGGTTGTGTTTTGCACTTGTTGGTTGTCTCTCGCAGTGCTTTTTTGTGAGGGCCTTGTCTGGTAATGTGTTTGATGAGTGATCAATGATATGTATTCTTTGAATTTTTGCGGTTTGGCTGCTCACCTAAAGGAAAGTCAGGTTTTGCGTTGGGATGGATTACGTCATGCCCTTCGCGGAGCTAGTCACGCCTCACATAGGGTTTATGAACGGATATTAAATATTTATTATATCGAGCGATTTCGGTGTAGCGGTTTGTTGTTCTTCATTGGGTGCTCAACCAGGCGATTTTGGAGCCACTGCTGGTTGTCTTCATATTAGGCCATAACCAGACAATCTTGGCGCCATGAGTGTTTGTTTTCATTTCTCGGGCTATACCGAGGGATCTTGGTGCCATAATCTATCGTTCTTCATATCAGGGCTCAGTTGGGCAAACTTGGCGTCTTAATTGGTTGTCTTCTTTTCTCAGGCTGGACCGGGAGATCTTGGCGCCGCGGTCTGACGTTCTAAATTGGGTGCTCAACCGAGTGATCCTAACGCCATGGTTGGTTGTCTTCATATCAGGGCTCAGTCGGGAGATCATGGTACTGCGATCAGTCGTCTTTATTTCTCAGGCTGGGTCGGACAATCTTGACGTCACGGTCTTTCGTACTTCATTTGGTGCTTAATTAGACAATTAAGGTGCCACGACTGACTGTCTTCATATTAGGACTCAATCGGGCAATCTTGGCTCCGCGACTGTCTTCATTTCTTTTGTTGGACTGGGCCATCTTAGCATAGTGGTTCACCATTCTTTATTGGGTGCTCAGCCCGTTGAACTTGGCGCCATGGCTGACTGTTTGCATATCAGGGCTCAACTAGTCGACCTTGGGCTCTGACTGGTTGTCTTTATTTCTTGGGTTGGATCAGGGATCTTGGTGTCGCGGTTCGCCAATTTTCATATGGTGCTCAATCGGACGATCTCGGTGCCACTACGAACTGTCTTCATATCAAGGTTCAGTCAGCGTTCTTGGCACCGCGACTGGTCGTCTTCATTTCTCAAGCTAGACCGTGGGATCTTGGTGTCGTGATCCACCGTTCATCATTGGGTGCTCAGCCGGGCTATCTTAATGACACGGTTGACTGTCTTCATATTTGGGCTGATCCGGGTGATCTTGGCAGCCCCACTGGCTGTCTTCATTTCTCAGGCTGGATCAGAGTTGTTCTTCATTTGGTGTTCAGTCGAGCGTTCTTGGTGTAGTGACCGATTGTCTTTATTTCTTGGGTTGGACCACGTGATCTTGGCATCGCAATCCGTCGTTCTTCATATGGTGCTCAGTTGGGCGATCTTGGCGCCACAGGTAGCTGCTTCATACAAGAGCCCAACTGGGTGATCTTGGCGTCCCAACTGGCTTCTTAGGCGAACTTGGCGCCGCAGTATGCCGTTTTTTATTGGACGCTCAGCCGGACGATCTTTGCGCCATGACCGACTGTCTTCATTTCAAGGCTCAGCCGGGTGATATTGACGTTATGAGTGGTCATCTTTATTTTCTTGGCGCTGCCGTCCGTCTTTCTTCATTTGATACTTAGTTGAGCGATCTCGATGCCGTAACTCACCATCTTCATTTCTTGGGCTGAACTGAGCAATCTTAGTTTTGCGGTCCGCCGTTCCTCATATGGTGCTGAGCCAAACGATCTTGGCTCTACGACTGATTGTCTTCATCTCAGGGCTCAATTGGGCGATCTAGGCATCGTGACTGGCCGTCTTCATTTTTCCGGCTGGATAAGGTGATCTTGGCGTCGTGGTCTGCCGTTCTTCATTGAGTGCTCAGCCGGGTGATCTTGGTGCTACTAGTGGTTGCCTTCATGTCAGGGCTCAGTTGGGCGATCTTTGCGTTGTAACTAGTCTTCTTCATTTCACGGGCTGGATCAGGCATTTTTGGCGTTGCGGTCTGTCTTTTTTAATTTGGTGTTCAACCGGGCGAACATGACACTATAGTTGGCTACCTTCATTTCAAGGCTCAGCTAGGCGATCTTGGTTTTGCGACTTGTCGTCTTCATTTTACGGGCTGAATCGGGCAATCTTGGCGTTGCGGTCTGCTGCTCTTCATATGTTGCTCAGCCGGGTGACCTTGGCGCTACGACTGGTAGTCTTTATATCAAGGCTTAGTCGGGCTATCTTGGCGTCACGACCTACCGTCTTCATTTCTTGTGCTGGACCGAGCAATCTTGGTGTCATGGTATGTTCTTCATTGGGTGCTCAACCTTGCAATCATGACACCACGGCTGGTTGTCTTCATATCAGAGCTCACTCGGGCAATCTTGGCGCCATGACTGGCTGTCTTTATTTCTCAAGCTGGATCGGGCTATATTGGCGCTGCGGTCCACCGTTCTTTATTGGGTGCTCAGTCGGGCGATCTTGGTGTCACAACTGACTGTCTTCATATCAAGGCTCAGTCGGGTGATCTTGACACCGCAACCGGTCGTCTTCATTTCTCGTGTTGGACCGAGCGATCTTGGTGCCGTAGTCTATTGCTCTTCATTGGGTGCTCAGTTGGGTGATCTTTCGTGCCACGAATGTTTTTCTTCATATCAAAGCTCGGTTGGGCGATCTTGGTACCGCGATTGGTCGTCTTTATTTATCGGGCTGGACTAGGCGATTTTGGTGTTGCAGTTCGTTGTTCTCATTCCTCTAATCTCTCGTCAAAAGTATTATTGACTTCTTGGTTTGTTCATTACCCGAGAATTTTTCTGACTTAGAAAGTTTTGATTCTTCAGTCAGTGTGACTTTCAATAATTTTATACACATTTTTAGAAGAGAATCTCAGTATGCGAAACAAAGTGTGTAAATATTTTCTAGGAAAAAATTCCATGTGATCATCCCCACTCCAAGTCTTGTGGGGCCTCATTCTATGGATAGGTCTTTAGCTTGTATGCCTCTCGGGTCCAGCCCGGTGAGTCTTTTGCTTCGTTCGAATGGGCCCGAGAGGGGCCTTCAACGTGGACGTCTTCCCATGTCTCTGACCTAAGTGTCCCTAGGCTACAAACTCATTCAGTTCCTTCGCCTTGATCAACTCATCCATGAGTAGGGCCGTAAAAAAAGCTTGTTGTTCGCGAACAGTTCGTGTTCGGTTCGTCAATGAGTTTGTGTTCGATTCGTTCGATAAATAAATGAGACGAACATGAACAATTTTTTTCGTTCGGTTAGTTAAATGAATCAAACACGAACAATGATGCGTTCGTTCGTGTTCGAATCGTTATTGTTCGAAATATAAAATAATTTAAAATAATTATATATAAAAATTTATGGTATTTTAAAAAATTAAATTTTATAAACTATAATATATAATAAATAATAATAATAATATATTAGTATACTAGATTAATAATATACAAATATATATATTATATATTTATATAATATAAATTATATTATTAATATAATATATTATTTATATATATTAATATTAGAGAAGTCAAACAGGCTCGTCGTTCGAGAACAACTCGTATTTGACTCGTGTTCGACTCGTTCTTTAATAAACGAACACGAGCAGTGACTTCACGAACAATTTCGAACACGAGCTTATTTCAAACAAACTAAATTTCAAACGAATCGAATACGAACACAAGCTCTGTTCGTTCGTGTTTGGTTCGTTTACACCCCTATCCATGAGACTCTGAAGGTGCGTACATTTTTTCGTTTCATGGTCTTGATCCAGATGATACTTGTAATACTTTCTCACATTTTGGAGAAAACCTCTAGCTCTCATTGGCACGAGCTCCTGAAATACTTTGTCCTGGATGGCGTACACAATTTCCGCCATTGATACTCTCAAAGGGATAGCTCGCAAGCCCTCATAATATTCGTATGGCTGTTCACAACACTGTGCTAGCCTATCGTATTACTGGGCCAGTCTTGGGTCCGATTCCTCACATGGCCTCCATACTGGTCTTATCTTCCTGTCTTTCTGCCATCGCGAGAGGACTGGTCGTCTTCGAAGTGGCATTGGATGGGTGCTTTGCATTTCACCCCTGGTTTCGACCTGTCGTCGGGGGGAGCTCGTTTCTGAGTGGGACGCCCTTCTAGTTCACGTTTGGGTGTACTTTCCTCTGGTAGCATGTGCTTGTTGGCCCTTTCTAGCAACTCAGCTAAGTCTTGGGTTTCGTCAGTGCCAAGGTCGTAGAAAAATCTTTCGACTTAAGGCCTGCTTCAAGGTGGCTACAACTGCGTTGACTTTGAGGTTTTTCACCTCAAACATCTCCCTTTGGAAGCGCGTGATGAACCCGTATAGACTTTCATGCTCACCTTGCTTGAGTTATCATAAGGACTGCACACTCTTTGTGGGTTTTGGGCGCTGGAGAACTGTGCTAGAAACAATCTCATGAAATCAACAAAGTTGGTGATGCTCTCGGCCGGAAGCGCATGGAACCACTTCATGGGTGGTGCAAAATAGACGACACTTGAACGCCTCTTAGATTTTGAGCAAGCACACAATCGACTAAAATGTGACTACATGGTCGTTGGGATCTGATCTTCCTTTGTAGGCTTTAAAGGTCAGCAATTTGATATTTTCTGAGGGTTCCGCTCGAAAGATTTGGAGGGTGAAAACGTTTGGTGGCTGATGTGGCACCTCAGTGCGCCCTATGTGTTGACTTTCCATTTGTGCTGATCCTACACTGTCCTGATATTGTGAGTTGTCGTCCCCCTTAAGACCATGTTTTGCCCTCCTACCATGGTGCACTAGTGCCACCTCCTATGACTGGTTCTGCTCTTGTGGGGCCCAATTTCTTGTCATGGCTATGAAGGCCCTCAAGACTTCATCGATCTGGCCCGACACCTGCTCTAAAATTTTAGTTCTCATCGCCTACATTTCTCTTTGCACACATCCCTCAATTTCATATCATGGGGGATCCACATTGGCTGCTACTATTTGGTTACTCCATTCTCTTTGCGATCGTTGTGCTTCTGGTCTTGTTGACGAATGCTCTTTGCTCATCACAGTTTTTAGAATGTTGACTCGAAATCTGTCCAGGTGGTCTGCCTAAGGAATAGAGCGCTGAAAGGTAAGAGAGACAGAGAACACTGTAATGAACACTAAATTATGTACCTTTATTCACAATATTGACCTCCTATTTATAGGAACGAGTCATTGTGTATTTATATATTGTACTCATATAATATGTCGGTATGGCGGGCGTATTTCAGACCGTACATAAATTCAGCTCATGGGGCCCATAGATGTGGCTTGGCGGCTATTAATCCTGACAACCATTAACCTAGACGGCTGCGGGGTTGGCGATCGTTAGGTCGGGCCGCTCTACGGGCCGATCCACCGAGACCTGGCGGCCGTTGGTCCGAATGGCCATGAGGTTGGACGGTTGTTGGTCCGAGCGGCCTTCAAGTCGGGCAGCTACTTGTTGAAGTTCCATATCGACCGCCTTGAAATTGGGAATCTCTTTACTTCCTCGATTTATCCGAGTTTGGAGGTGACAGATACGTCCCAGTGACTCTGATATGATAGATTCTTCAGGGGCGGTATCCCTTTTACCCTCCTAAGGCACCACATCGCTCCGATGCACGTGGGCTGCTGGTTGATATTATGGTTTTGGGCCATCCTAGGTGGGCCCCGTTTGGTCACATCATTTCTGCTATCCGCGAGATGCCTTCATGATTCTTGTTGATGCATTTAGTATGTACAAGATGGGAAAAACAATTTAATTTAGGGAAATTTACATACATACCGCACATTTCTTATGTATTTACATGTCTATCTCCTAAAATTTAATATTTACATTTATAATACTTTTGTATTAAAAATCTTTTCATGAATAGGTGTATTTCACTTTTAAAAAGTTAGTTATAGTGGTATTTTCGACGTGTTGTCAAATATTTGAGTGTTCTGTATGTAAATATGAATGTTTGTGGTTAGATATGTAAATATATAAGAATTGTGTAGTATGCATGTAAATGCTTCTTTAAGTTTATTGAGTGAAATTGAGTGTGCTATTGTATAATGAATTTACCTGGAGTTAATGCATGCTACTGTATTTTGTGAATTGTTAAACAAGCTCCAGGGGAAATGAAACACAGATTGGAGGGAAAATAATAGGAAAGTTCTCAGCAACTTCATGAGTCATATTAAAATGGATTTTAACTAATTTCTTTCTCTTGCAGAAAAAAGAAAGTGGGAAAAGAAGAAAAGATGATAGCCTATCACGGAAAACCAAAGATAAAAAGGTGTGAATTCGCTCAATTTCTTTCATTTTTTGATGTTT
>JXCR01072442.1:7995-25529 GCA_002079205.1 Phalaenopsis hybrid cultivar
GGGGTCGACGGAGGTCAGCGATGATCGGCGGTGGTCGACGATGGCCGGCGGTGGTCGACGGAGGTGGCGGTGGTCGACGGAAGTCGGCGGTGGTAAATATGATGTTGGTCTTGAACTCCTTCTTAAAGCCTCAAGTTGTCTCTCAAGCCTCCACCTCTCATGTGAAGGGTGGGGTTATATTTATACTATTATGTGTGCAATTAATGTAGGAATATGAGCTATTTTGATTGGACGGTCCGGAGAGCTTCCTTCGATTGAATGATGTTTAATGGATATTTGAGTGCCTTAATGATGTTAGAATTAAGCAATCTTGGGCTCGTTGGATTCGTCTTGTCGAGACACTCATTTCGAATACAAACTCGCTATACTTAACATCCATTTGACCTTTCAAATCCCTCCAAAAATCCTCTAAGAGTGATTTAAAGATTTGATTTTGACTTGATCTGACTCGGATATGCCTAGTTTTTATATCATTGGGTTCGTTTCATCGAGTCAGCCAGTTTGACTATAAGTTTACAGAAATTAGAGTTTTATATGACTTTTTATCAAGATTTGAATTTTTATTGTTCAAAATATTATCTCGAGATTCGTGCTGGATGATGAAAATTTGTTGTTGCCATATCAATAATGGTTATAATTATCTCATTAAGTTGAAATATATAATACATTTATTATATTAATATTAAGTTATAGTGTGTGTGTGTGTGTGTGTGTGTGTGTGTGTGTGTGTGTCTATATATATATATANATATCGTCTTAGCATTGCACGAGGATTTATCACACACTCAGATGAAAATTAATCAACCTGTGATGACACTAGAAGCTTTTACGTGGAAACTATATATACATATACATATCGTCTTAGCATTGCGCGAGGAATTATCACACACTCAGATGAAAATTAATCAACCTGTGATGACACTAGAAGATTTTACGTGGAAACCCCATAATGGGAAAAAACCACGGGGGTGTGACCCAATTATAAAAATCCACTATAAGTCGACGATTACAGATGTCTCTTGTCTCACAGATGGGAAATGATTACTAGATCTTCCAAGGAACAACGTCGGCTAACGACGTCTATTTGGTGGTGATCGATGGAGGTCGGCGGTGGTCGCATACGGTCAGTGGTTGACGGAGGTCAGCAAATGATCGTCGGTGGTCGACAGAGGTCAGCAGTGATCGGCGGTGGTCGATGGAGGCCGGCAGTGGTCGATGGAAGTCGGTGGTGGCAGAGAAGATGTTGAACTTGAACTCCTCAAAGCCTCAAGTTCTCTCCCAAGCCTCCCCCTCTAATGTGAGAGGTGGGGCTATATTTATTCTATTCTGGGTGCAATTAATACATTAATATGAGTTATTTTGATCGGACGGTCCGGAGAGCTTCCCTCAATTAGATGGCATTTGATGGACATTTGAGTGCCTTAATGATGTCAGAATTAAGCAATCTCGTTGGATTCGTCTTGTCGAGATGCTCGTTTTGACTTTAAACTCGCAATATTTAATATCCATTTGATCTTTCAAATGCCTCCAAAAATTCTCTAAGAGTGGTTTAAAGATTTGATTCCGGCTTGATCTAACTCGGACTGGCCTAGTTTTTATATCATTGGGTACGTTTCATCGAGTCGGTCAATTTGACTATAAGTTTGCTGAAATCAGAGTTCTGTATGACTTCTTATCAAGATTTGAATATTTATTGCTCAAAATATTATCTCAAGATTCGTGCTGGATGATGAAAATTTGTTGGTGCCATATCAATAATGGTTATAATTATCTTATTAAGTTGAAATATATAATACCTTTTTTATATTAATATTAACTTATAGTGTGTGTGTCTGTCTATATATATATATATATTTATAACGCTAAATGCTTCTAGATAAAAAAAATTCATGACAAAAGTTCAGGATGATTGGAGATGCTCATTTATTGAATATTTCAAATAGAATAAATTATCTGATAATAATTCGATGGCAGTTTAAATTATGAAAAGGGCGTTGCGATATGCTTTTGTCAATGAGACTTTTTAGTTTAGATCTTTAGAATATATATGTTAATCATGTTTGGGGACCGAAGAAACCAACAAGATTGTTACTAAAATTTATGGTGCATATCAACTGGATCCTAAAATGACAATGATCATAAAAAAAAGAGTTACTATTGACAAAGGATGGTTAATGATTGTATTGATACTAAAAGTTTCCAAGACACCTTTTGGAGATTTAAAAAAGAAGGAAGTTGAGACATTTGAAGTGAGTGCTTGAAAGTTCTGAAAAGAGTTAGAAGAAGAGGAGTTCTAAGGAGTTTGGAGAGATTTTCAAGCACTATAAAAATTTACTTTATTTTTTGTTTTTAGTTTATTTTGAGAGTGTTGTAAAATAGAAAAGATTAAAAGGAACTTTTAGAGTTTGATAGAGGATTTGAGAAAAGTTTTTATCTTTTGTTTTAAACTACTTTTGGTTTTAATCAAGATTTCTTGTTAGTTTGACAATGGTTTATACTTTTATACTAAAGTGTATTTTTTTTCTCCATGGATTCTGAGTAGTTTTCTTTATCTTTTTTCCTTAAAATGATAAGTAATTAAAGTGTTTGATGGAAGTTGTGGAGAGTATTGATCTTTATTGTTGGAAAATTTTTGATGATTTAAATCCATGAACTTCATTTACTGATTTGGCCTATCCAGATGTTAAAATTTGTTGTGAGAACATGTACGAACCAGGCTGAAATTATCACAGTCATCAATTGGAAAGAATCACATAAGGTTGTATGAATGAGAATGTAATTCATATGATTCAATGCAAATAAATAGGGAAATAATCATTGAAGGGTGTAGAGTTAAAGGACTTCAAAGTGACATGTTAAAGCCCCCAACTTTGTTTATTGTTTTAGGTTCTGATATGAGATGTTAGCCCCCAGGTGGAAAGAATCGAGGGAACTCTAGAGTGAGAGCTGGTATCTTCCCTGCCTAGCCGGTCTTCAGAACTAGCTTTAAATTAGCCAATGTTCTTTATAGCATCTTTAGTAAGGGTAAAAAATATAATTGCTCGTATTTGGCACAACACAATTCGTATACTTCCACAACAGAATTCCTATACCTATTATTGATTCATGATAATGAGAAAATATATTTTTCAAATTCAATGTTTTTCTTTTACATAAATTCAAGTTATCTTTTTAAATTTTTATTGTTCTGTTAAAATATCCAAAATACCAAAAAGATTTGAATTTTAATACTGTGAAAATATTTTTAGTTTAAGTAATTGTCTTTTTAAAATAGAAAGTTTTTTGTTTAATATTGCATATTGTGTATTTCTCTGTGGATTGAATATTCAGGTCTTAATCAAAAAGTCTTATATTACTTAATAACGATACGTATACTTGCGTAGTATTTTTATANCATTTTTCAAATTTAGTGCTTTTCTTTTACATAAACTCAAGTTATCTTTTTAAATTGTTATTGTTCTGTAAAAAAATATCAAAAATACCAAAATGATTTGAATTTTAATACTGCAAATATATTTTTAGTTTAAGTAATTTTCTTTTTAAAATAGAAAGTTTGCTGTTTAATAGTACATATTGTGTATTTTCCTGTGGGTTTGATATTCAGGTTTTAATCAAAAAGTCTTATATTACTTGATAACGATACATATACTTGTGTAGTATTCCAATATAAATACAAATTAAATAGTTAAATTCTTATTTTCATAAGGATCAAGTTTTTGTTTCTATTACAAAGTAAGGAAACATAAGTGAAAAATATCATCAAAGACATTGTTATACTATTGCATATAAGCAGTTTCNTTTTATATAAATATAAATTAAAGAGTTAAATTCTTTATTTCGTGAGGATCAAATTTTTTGTTCTATTGCAAAATAAGGAAACATAAGTGAAAAATATCATCAAAGACATTGTTATACTATTGCATATAAGCAGTTTCAGGATCAATATCTAATATTAATAAGGTAAATTTTTCGTGTTGAATGTATGATCATTAGTATTGTAATAATTTTATTTATTTATTTATATTAAAGCATACCTGAAGTTGATTTTAGAAAATTGTATTTATGAGTTTGTATAAAAAATTTCAATATGAAACATCATGTGCATTGTATTCCTATCCGACCATTATAAAAGTGAAACACATATTGAAATTAAATATAACCATAATATTTTGTGTTGGTGAATGTCGGTCGTAAATACGAGAAAATGCATTTAATTTAATTTAATATATATTTTTTGAAATTTAATATTTTAATTTTTGAAAATATAAGACAGAATCGATTTTAGCACAAGTGACATACTTATCCCAAGGAATAGACACACTACTTGATAGAGAGACTCGAATAAATAAACTAAAGAATTTTTTAAATCCATTTTAGTCTACAAAACCTTTATATTGACCACAAAATTTCCCTATATAATATAAATAATTAGATAGGGTTTATATTAAGTTGGGTTCCAAAGTTTACTATAAAGATAAGCCCTTATAGTTAATTACATCTTAAACAATCAAAAGTACCTAAGAAAACTCTCAATTTAGATCAGAAGGTATTGTCTTCAAGAATCTCAAAGTCTAAGAATTTTAAGATCAGACAAATAAATTCATATGGGAAAGATCAAGAAGGAACAATTATTTTCGGAATCCAAATGTAGAAAACTAGGTGATGTCACAAATTCTGAAGAGAACCTCGGTGACTTCCCTAACTATCCATGGTTTGGATTCAAGTATAAGGAAAAATTATTATTTGTTTCACATTGCCAACTATTAATATTTAGGGCTTACACTTACATAAAATGGTCATACAAATAGCCTGGAAGATAGGAGGGTTTATGTCGAACGAATGACAACCTCAGAGCTTAAAGCGAGTCAGGGCTTATATTGCACAACATGATTATGTAAAGGCTTAAAGACAAATTGAGGATTTATGTTGTACCAGACGGGCTACCTCGAAATCTTATGTCTTGTTGTTTAATTCAAAGGAATGTTGTTGTTATAGACCTATTTGCTCTCTCAAAGTTATTTTTTTGTACATTCTTGTCATGCTACCCTCAATTTTAGCTCCAAGCTCCTTGTCGAAGTGATACCTTGAAGTGAAAACATTATGTCATATGTTTTCTTTCAATCATTATTAATCTAATTAATTGACAAGTATGTAATTGAGTTTACAGTGATCCACCCTAGGTAAAACAACTACTATTTTTTATTATAAATGGTTTTGCGATCAAAAAAGAAAAAGTAAAAGGATAGTAAAAGAAGGTGTTCTTATAAAATTGCAGTAAATATGTAAATTAGCGTACCTGAGTCTCTGCCACTGCTGCATGGTTAGCATCCTAAAGCATAATATATTTGCAATAAATTTAATTAAATTATAGGAAAGTAAACAGGAGCATCCGGTATAGGAAAAGTCAGAAAATGAGTACTAGTAAAACACAAGCAAGTAAAAGAAGACTCATAATTACATATGGAAGATCAGAATTAAGTGTAAGACATTAGTAAAGGTGGGGGCTCAGAGTTGAACTTTGTGCTTCTCAACCTTGAGTAAGAATTACCAACCTGATAATCTATGGAGAGCATTCTTAACATCTATCCAAGTGATTAACCGCAGAACTTTAAAATTTTCATTTTTAATTTAATTTTCATGCATGTAGAATTTACTTTAGCATGCAAAAGAAATTTTTTTTTGTAAATACTTTGCAAAGTAGTATAGTCCACATGTTAATTACTTCAAACAAGCTAGGACTACTGGTAACCTATGAGTGTCAGGGGAAAAAATCTCATCAAGAGTCGGCTAATAGTTTCATCGGTCCTTATCCTCCCTCTCATTAAAGTCCTTGAGGTAGGAGACACTATTCTAAATCCCACTTTGTATCCCTTGTTTAGCACACATTAGCATTATCATCATCACCCTAGCCACCTAGACCTCAGACTTACACAAGCTCGATGATCCATATGTGGCAAAAACAATAACCCCTAGTTGCTCACAAGGATTTAAATACCTTAGAGAAGACTCAAATCCTTGAGCATTGGGTCCATTAATGTAGAATAACTAGTGTAGGGCATTTTCTATTGATTTAGGTGAATTATTGGGTCCTAAGGCATAATTTGGTAGGCCCCTAAAAGTTTTAAGGATGGTTTTCTTGAACAAAGAATAATAAGTTCAGTTGTCCTTCAAAATATCCAAAAGATCATAAAAGTGTTCAGGGCATAACCATAAACAACATTCAAAGTCTTTTGAATGATTTTGAGTTTATTTGTACTTATTATATTGTTCAATTAATCATTTAAAGTTAAATTTAGATTCAGTGGTAATTAATTTATCCCGTGCTGAATGAACCTTAATGTTTTAATTATCCCATGAGCAGATTACTTAAACATTCACTTGACTTCCAATTTAAGAATTATGTGAGTGGGTGCCCATAATGGCAAGCTTAAATCATTAAGGATCATGTGCTCATGATTAAAGTGGGGCTTTTAGTGTTTTAGAGATATACATGAATAATTTTGTTTCTCTTTTCAAAACCTCATCAAGCAAACTTAAATCAGGCCTAATTCATTTCTAAGCCATTAAGTCTTCTTTTGTGGAAAAAATTACAATAATCAAAATGTCAGGTTAGATGAATCTAATTCTTATTAAAAAATCATGCTTATCATCAAATCACCAATTAAGAGGCTTCAAATGAGTAAGTTATTATTTTCCTAGCTCAAGCCCACTACCTTAGGATCATCCAATTAGGTTAACTTCCAAGTCGCAATAATTTAAGAAAATTACAATTTTACCATTGTAGAGAAGTGAAAAGTTAGTTTCTACCTCTTAGCCCTCATATTTTAAACATCTAAAGGAGTTTATTATTATCAATATTACCCATTTACCCTTTGACTTAGCCTAAACTTTAATTAAGGCATCAAAATCCTATAATTACCATTTTACCCTTAGGGCTTTCCATTTCATAAATAATTAAATTCAACTCAAATGACTTTGAAACTTTTTTGGTACCCCCACTCATGATAAAATATCAGTGGAGAAATTCTAATTTTCTGATTTTTATTTAGTTTTTATAATTATTTTTACTCAAAAATTGGGATTTTTAATGTTAATTTGTTTAATTAATCAAAGTGAAGTTTATGTTCTTCAGAAAACTATTAGATGTTTAACTAGGTCAGAGAACCACTTAGGCCGAATTTCATGAATGTTTGGATTACATTTTAATTATTATAATTATTTGTTTATTTTGGTGGTTAATTAAATAGAAAATTTAATTTAATTTCAAAAATTACTTTTTATATTTTTCTTTAGTCCTTTGAGTTCAAAGAACTCAAAGAAACAAAATTTTCATTTTTTTTATTTTTTTTATTTATTGTAAATTTTTTAATGAAAAATTAAGGAAAATACATTTTTGGCATTTAAAAATAGTTAACTATTTTACGAAAAATAGGGAAAAATATTCTAAATGATCTCAAGTGATGAGGGAAAAATTTTTGTCATTTTGGTATATTTTTATATTCTTGTAAGTTTTTTTTGGGAATTTTTTTAATAGTATTATTTTATGGAGAAAATAGCCCAAAAATGGACTTTTTATTTAAAGTTTAATTTTATTTTTCTTGGATGCCCATGGTCACAAGGAACACTCCAAAAAACTTTTCACAATTTTTTGAGTTATATGCTATTTATTAAAATTATATTAGTGCAAAAACCCCATTTATCTTGAAAATTAAACTTTGATACAAAATAGATTTCAAATTGGTTTCAAATTTTTACAGTGACTTAATTTGTTCATTATCTTCACTGTGGATCAAATTTTGTGATTTAATGAATTATAATTTTTTTCTTTAATTTTAATGAGTTATAATGACTTAATTAACTAAGATAATACACCTAATTATTTAAACTCATTTTATATTTTTCCTAAGGCTCTCTAACCTCAGTTAACATTACCAAAGTGAAATTCACATTATTCTAATTTATATTTTAATTTATATAATTATTTTAATAAAAAAATAGGTCACTAGCCTTGAAAATTGGGGATTTTAGAGTTAGGGGTGTTCTTTGACTTTGGAAAAACAAGAGAACACTTCTAATCACGTGGAGAATAAACTTTCTAATTTTTAAGTCATGGTGATTATTATTTAGTTAAATAAAACTAAAACAAGCTGCATAGTAGTTAATTAATTTAAAATAAAATAAATAGAAAATAATTTGCATTTTTAATTCATAATTTTATCCTCTATTCACTGAGCATTAGAGTATTTTTATTTTATTTTTATGATTTTCCAACACTAACTTATGATTTTCTTAAAGTTTTTGAATTTATTTAAATAAAAAATGTCTTATTTTTCTACTTATCCACGCGACACCAACTCATTCATGACAGTTCCAAAATGCCATGTGTCGTGCTCTAATTTGATGCCGCCTTTCTAATCAACAGCCACACGTCCCGCCTTTACCACTTCATCTTCCCATCCGACTTCATCTGAAGCGCCCATTCAATACACTGTAAAACAAATGACATACGTTCATTGTCCTCATCAGACTCAACCCGAGAACCGTCCAGCTTCTAGACCTAAGATCTCATTAGATAATCAACCAAATCGCATGAAGTTTGTTCCTACACCTTCATCTAAGACAGGAAAACCTATCTATATGGTCAGATGCATAAGAAATACAAGTCTACTTCACAGTTGATGAGACCAAGCCAAAAAATAAAGATTTTGAGTTATAACTTTGCCTAAGAGGTGAGGCCTCAATTAGGAGGTTGCAGAAGCTTCCTTGGAGTCCCACGAATGTGCTCGAAGCGTCACCCTCCTATGGTATGGGGTCTAGATATGAGTTCAATTAACAAGTGGTGTAGCCTTGATCTAAGTCTAGTGCAGAGGGCACAAAAAGAGGGGGCTTCGATGGGGAACTTCCTCGTTTGGTTTGAGGAAGCTTTAGAGCAATAAATTTCAAGGTTTATGGAGTTTGGTGGAATAACAGAAAATCCCCTGAATTTTAAGCTTGAAATTATGGTTTGCAGTAGAAGAGATGGCTAGAGTTTGATTGGGATGAGCTTAGGAAGGTCTAGAGAGGCTCTAAGAACAATTTGGCAGGGCTTCGCTAGGAAATTGGATTCTCCTTTCATTTGACCAAAAATGGTGGGTTTATGACCATGGCCAAAGGGGAAGTTCTAGGCTATGATTGGCTGGTGTTTGGAAGCTCAAGTGGAGGGTTGAATGGTGCAAGTGACCAATGAGGGAGTGCCACATAGGAGAGGTCTAATTTTGGGTTCAAACAATGGGAGAGGATCTCATTTTTTAGCTCTCCAGTGACTAGGGTAGTTGGGCATGGTTGAGCAGCTGGCTAACTGAGTCGGGGAGGCTAGAGAAGCTTAATGATTATGGTTTAGGGGCTTGGAAGGCTTGTGGAAAGTGTCCCTTTGGATTAGTCAATTTTGGGAAGAAATCCTCCAAATTAAGGGACTCTTGGTCCATCGCTCAACTAGGTTTGGATGAGTGGATCTATGTGGGTTCTTAGGCTCCAAAAGGTGGTTGTGGTGGCCAAGGTTGAGCTAACTCAAGTGCCTTGAGGTGAATTTAGGGTCTGAGTTCAAAATCATGGTTTGAGCTTGTACTTAGATTTAAGCTTGGCTAGGGTTTTGATTTGGGTTAATTTGAAGTCTAAAATGGATTAAAAAGAGTTTATCAAGAGTTTAGATATCAATTGGGTTGAAATTGGGTTGTCATGAAGTTTAATTCGGGGGATTTTAGATTTTGGGTCAAAATTGGGGGGTTTGGTTTGAGTTGAGTTCAGGCTAGGTTTAGGTTTGGATAAAGAATACCTCAGGGTTCAAATTCTTCTAGTGGAGTGTCATGAAGAGTTTAGGATCTTAAATTTGGGAAATTGAATAAGTTGAGTTCAATTTGGTAGAATTTAGGGGTAAGGTCAAATTAGGGATTTTGGCTGAAAATTGAAATTAGGGTTTGAAAATTGGCTCAATTGGACTTAACATTGATGTATATTAGGATTGTACATGTTGATTAATAATTTAGGTTTGAAATTGGGTGAGATTAAAGTGAATTTGGTGGAAATTGAAGTTGATTTGGAGAATTTGGAGATTTGGGGGCAAATTTGGTATTTTGGTAAAAATTGGCCAATTTGGTCATATTTTGTAAATTTAGGGCAATTGGGTAATGTGGGGAAGTTTTAAATGAATTTTGGGATCAAATTGGGTGAAGTTAGGGTTTTGGCAAATTTGGGTATTTTGGTAATTTTGGCAAGTTTTGAGTGAAAATGAGGAAATTGGATGATTAGGATTGCTTTAGGTGAAGTTTGGAATAAATTTGGAGATTTTGACAAATTTTGGGAATTTTGAGTAAAATGGGGATTTTAGGTGGATTTTGGGTTTAGGGTGGAGAGCATGCAACCCAAATGAACCCTTCATATGTTGGTCCAAACCATTTTAGCCAAAGGCTAAGGGCTTGGGTCCACCCATATGAGCTTCCAAAAGGAGCAAGAGGGTGAGTCAGGGTTAAGTGATTTCAAGTGTGGGTGTGCAAAAGACCAAGCTCTCTAGTCACTCAAGGCTAACCCTAAGGCCTGAAAATCCTATGAGGACTCCCCTTGAGCTCCCTCATGTTGGTTTCAACCTTCTAAGTGGTAGAGGTCAACACCAACATGTGGAATTCCAAGAAGAGTAAAAAAATGTTTTAGAATTTCTAATGGGTCAGAGTTTCATAACTAATCCGCTAGGATAGTCAACAAGAAAGTCCTATGACAATATCCTAGGCTTTTAAGGAAGAAAAACTAGACCTCAACAAATGTGAAGTCAACAGTGAACGACAATGTCTAATGTATGTAATCTTTTCACTATTGGACAAACATCATGCACATGTTTTCCATCAATTTCTCCAATACAATCATAAGTCATTTATGTAAGATATTAGATTTATTACATTTAATCAAATTTTGAAAAAGATGAAAACATAAATCTATCTTAAAATATGACATATAGTGTTGAGTTTATGAAATCTATAGTCTTTGGAATGTAGGGTCTTCAGGTCTAATAAATTTTGAAGATAAGCTAACTAGAGCATTTAAATCAACTAAAAAATTATACACTCTTTATTTATAATGAGCATTGGAACTAGTTCATGGCTCCTCTCATAAACTCATTTTATGATAAAATATTGTGGGTTATAATCAAGACCTCTTTTATAATCATCCCAGAATAGCCATAGTTTCTATGATTTATGTGTAATTCTTCTAATAGATCTATAAATATGGTATGTGTCATATGAAGCAAATTGTAAAATTTAATTGTATGACACATAACAACTCCCCAACCCATATTTTGCCATTTTATGTGGATATCATAGAAGGAGTGTAAGCATTATATAAGTTTTAATACACATTTATTAAGCTTAATGCAGATTTAATTATTCTCTTGCGTCGTTCTCTATCCACATTATTCATTGTTGATGTAGCTAAAAAATGTAAAGAACATTGAATTACCAACTATTATATTAAACAAAAACCACGACAATGAAACGTTCAAAAATACGAAAGATTATAACACTAGTACATAAAAAAATAATATGTCATACACCGATATCAACTAAGCATAAAATGTCCAAAAATAACATATAATTCATACATTCTGATTCACATAAATGTAACAAAAATAATTAACCTTATACTCATAAAGAACTCTCCCCTAGTCATTTCTTCTAACTTCATTGAAAACAATTAAAATGAAATGTCATAAATTTAAAAAATTTCTTCTAATAATCTGATAACTTTTTGAATAGAAGTTGCACTAATATGTTAGGCTCATTAGTGCAAGATGGAACTAATTACAAAATTTGACTTCTTGACAGTTGGCACAAACTACAAATTAATTGATAATTGATATGGTGATCTAATTGAAATGACATAAAGAAAAGAAAGAACTTAACTTTTAATAACTTCTTACCTTCAATATATTATCCCACTTTCCTTCTGAAGCATAAATGGTTCACTTTTATGAGATCCCAACTTAAGCCTATTGATCCTCACTTTAACTCTTTCCATATTTTTCATTATTTTTTTTTATCCCATGTCTTTTTTTAGCCACATTCTATGATATTCTCTTCCAATGCTTCTCTTAAATTATGAGTTTGAGTTTTGGTTGGATATGGACTACAATTTGGGTCAATTAAATGTTTAATCTGGTGTAGGGAGATATCATAAATAATTTGGAATTGAAATTGGACAATGTTGAAATCAATTTGGTTGTCATTAGGGCTAATTTGGGGAATTTGGGCCTTCAAGGGCATGGGCAATTTGGAGCTTTTGGTCAAAATGGGTCAATTTAGTCAAATTGGGTTCATGGGAGTGGTTCAAGTTGATTTTGGGTACATTTGGGAGGATTTTGAAATTTTTGGGAATTTTTGGGTCATGAGGGCATTTTGGTAATTTTGGCCAATTTTGGGGTTTTGGTGATTTTTAGTCTGGGTAGTGGATAATGATTTGAGATGATTTTGAAAAGGAATTTGAGAATTTAGGGAATTTTAAGAATTTTTTGCAAAATATAGGGTTGTAGGGGTATTTTGGTAATTTGGTGGAAGTTTAAGCTAAAGTGGACAAATAAGTCAAGAAGACATGTCAAACTGATAGGAGCCATATGAGGACTCATTTTGGATGTTTCAATATGCTGGTCCTAACTCTCTTAGCCAAAAGGCCAACGGTTTGGATCAACCTATATATGCTTTCCAAAAGATGTCGGGAGACAAAATCAAGGGGTTCTAGGGTTATGCTTTCTACGACAAGGTAAGAGTCACATTCAATTTCATGGGTGAGAATATAATCCATGAGATTGAGTGCAAATAAATAGGGGATATACTTTATTGGATGCAGAATCGAAGATTTTAAGGTGACATATTAAGATCCCCAATTTGGTCCAGTTGAATGGAAACTAATGCGAGATTGTTAGCCCTCAGGCGAGGGAGAAGTGGGAGCTCTGGACTGAGAGTCGGTATCCTTCCAACCTAAAAATGGAATTAGGGATCAAACTCTGGATTAGTCAATGTTTTTTATGCACTTGACTGAGGATAAAGAATAAAATTGCTCCAATTTAGCACAATAATTATATATATAATTTTAAATGATTTTAATTACTTCAATAACCATGCTCATTGTAAAGGGGAAGAATGCTTTCTTAAATTTGAACTCTTCGTCACAAAACTTTGTTTAGTTTTAGTAAATTTAACTTTGAAGTTAAGAAATTAGTTTAGTAAACTTAGTTCTTTTTGTTACATTTTTGTTAGAATATATTAAACCCATTTTAACTTGTCTTTCTTACTTTAATTTTTATAGTTTGAATATTGTGATTTAGCTTATTATCATAATAATGTTCATCTTCCAACCTAAGACTTGATAGTAGTAGATTATAATTAGCCTGAAGGATTTCTTATTGTGCTTCTCTATGGGATCGATACAGAAGTTTTTAAGGAAAGCTTTATATTTCTTGATGCGATACGTGCACTTGCGTAGAACCCCTAGTGTGTAAACTATTTTATATATTTTATATAATATTTTTATTTTGCACATTAAATACTTAATATAAATGGGTCATGATGTTGGCCATATTTTTGGAAACTAAATTAATGCATATGTTTGGGATGGGTCAAATTTTTGGCACTGTTACCAGGGATTTAAATTGACATAAAACACAAAAAAAAATAACACTAACCAAGGGCGCATCAATAACTCAACTAAGATGGAGAGCACACTACAAAGAGCAACCCCATCGACATAGCAACAAAAAACCACAAAGAACAAAGCTGTCAAAAAATATTCACCAAACAAATTTTATGATAAAATAAAGGCCAATATAGAATAAACAAATGTCAGTTTTTCAATATAATAATTTCATTAAACAAATTCATAGAAAAATGAATCAAAAGAAATTCGGTGTATGTGCAAACCACAAACCATATAGAATAAAGACATTGAGATAGAACCACATATCACAGAGAAAAAGCCTTTAAAGTTAAAGGATAAGGTAGTAGTAGAGGATGAAGGAAAGCAAAGGAATAAAATGCAAGAAATCACTCGTCATTAGTACTCAAGGACAAAGGAAAGTAACGGATGAAAAAAACTCTAGGTAACAAACTGAAGGAGGATTACTCAACTAGATACGTGCTGCGTGGCAGTCATGTAATATCTAAAGAACAAATATGCAAAACATGGATCACGGATGATGTCACAAAACATCAGGTGGATCTAAATAAATGCACCACACTGCAGTAACCAAACACACCAAAGTGTATTTTACGAGACATGCCACAAAAAATAAGTTGTCCCAAAAGAACTTTTGATGTTTTTAATTATCTTATTCTTTTCACACTAGGTCTCTGAAAATATAAAAGGGTTGAGAAATTCTTATTAGAATGCTTAGATGGATAAATTCAAGTAAGACCCCCCAATAAACACATGAATGACTAAATTAAAATCAAATTAATATGAACAATCCAACCCAAATCATATATCCTCGAGATACAAAATTAATCAATATTTGAATTAATGCCAAATACTTCAAAGGCCTTTAAGTTTCTATTGGATTACATCACAACTCAAAAATAAAAGAGACCAAAGTTTAGTATATGTATCATATCAGAGATGATATCAACCAAAGTAGTGAACTACAAAAGAAATCGACATAGAAGAGTTAGAAAAATCTCAAATTCCAACCAAGTAGCAACCACAACTTGAATATCAAAGATGTATCATAACTCAATAACTAAGAAAAAAATATAGAATAAAAAAAAATGCTAAAAAGGCATACAACTAAAAAACCAAGTTTTGCTTAGCTCCTTAATGTAAGCAGGAATATCAGCTTTAAATTTTCACTTTCTAATTCTCAATTTAACATTCAAATTAATTTCTTTTACTAGCATCTCTAAAAAGTTAGAAGTATTCCTAAAATTTATAAATTAAGTGATTCATTTCCCTCCAGATAAAATGAGTCAAAATTTTAACATCAAGTAGAAAACCTTTTTGTTGATACTAGAAGAAAGAGTATTAGCAAATGCAAGAGTTTGTAGCATATTCACTCTTTAACATAAAGAAGTTTCCTTGAGGTATGCATTTCTTAATAGAGCCTGGGAATTGTTGTTCACCATAATCCCTTTAAGAGTTAAAGGTGTTGAAATGAGTATGCTTAATATTCATGATATTAGAGAAATGAGAGAAATAATCACCATAGGTACTCAACTATACAAAGTAGAGTTAAAGGTGTTGAAATGATTATGCATAATATCCATGAGATTAGAGAAATTATCCATCACAATTGAAAATATGTATGGGGGTAGGGGACATCCTGGTTTAAGACTTGACAAAATATTAGAAAACATTTCATTTCACTGTTAATGATAACATAAAAGTAAACTATTGAAGTGCAAGCTTTAATCCACTAAATGAATTTAGTAGAAAAACTGATACTAGTCTTTCTAACATAAATAAAATTAAGATTATCATTATAAAAGATTTTCTTAGTGTCAATTTGGCACAAAAACCTTTGTTCAAAGAAACAGAATAAAAGCCAAAAAGAAGTTCATTCACCAGCATCATGCTATCAGCTATGACATACTGAGAAAGAAAAACTGATTGGGCTGGATTAATGATGTTAGGAAGCAGAATTTTCAGTATCAGCTACTAGCTTTGACATAAACTTCTAAAGAGTCTTACACGGTCATATAGGTCCAAAATTATCAAAAGACATAGCTTGGTTATTTTTGGTAATGGAAGTAATGGTCATATGACAGATTTAATTAGGAAGCTTGGAAGTATGAACAATTTACTTAACAAAAGCATTGCAATCATTCCCATTAAAATTCTAGGTGTCTTCAAAGAACTTGACAGTGAAACCATCCAACTTAGCTATCATGTTTGATCTACTTGAGGAAAATCTTGATTAATATCAGAATTAGAGAAATTATAAATAAGATCAGCACATTCATCATAATCCAAATTTCATCCCATAGGAAATGAACCAACAGAGTGAGTATAGTCTAAAATAAGACAGTTAAGAAGCACAAAAAAATGATTGATAGCCAGCCAGCTATTCATCTTGAGAATTAAAACAGGTATCCTTAACATCAATTTCTTTAATGAAATTTTTTGCATCCAGAAGTATTATTTTTTTAATAAAGAAAGTTGGCATCATTTTGACATTTCATAGGTCAAAAATATAGAAAAATTATTCCATACGGACAAAATATGCAGAGATTCATAAAAATGATTGATAGCCAACCAGCTATTCATCTTGAGAATTAAAACAGGTATCTTTAACATCAATTTCTTTAATGAAATTTTTTGCATCCAGAAGTATTATTTTTTTAATAAAGAAAGTTGGCATCATTTTGACATTTCATATGTCAAAAATATAGAAAAATTATTCCATATGGACAATATATGCAGAGATTCATACGATGTCCGATCTCCACCGTCAATCACAACAAAGAAGTATGACGGTAGGTCTTATTTTAAAATTAAAAAAAAAAAAAGAATTTACTATAATGAACAGTGGAGATCGAACATGTACTCAGATTGCCTCGTTAAGTTAACTTTGAATTGCACACCACAAACCTGAAGCATTTTTCTAAATAAAAAAAGTCTTTGGCATAAAATGAACTGAGATAAGAACGAGAAATATACGGAACAGTTGGCTCAACCTCATTCGATAATTGAAGCAACGTGAAGCACACAATGCCGAGCGGCAACGAATCCAATGATTGATCACTTCTTGACTTCCATCCGCACATTGGCAACTGTCGCTGCTCTCCTAATCTTCAATTTTCACCCTTCACACACACATGACGCTCCACGCAGGCAGAAGTTCAGTGAGATCCAAGATCCAACCACCATAGCATTATTAATCTGNGATCATAATGTATTCGCCTATCCTACATCCAAGCTTCAATTCATACATATCTGTCACCTTACTCATGTATATCATGTAATAAGAATCAAATGAGCAAGATACAACGATCTCAATCCATGCAACAAGAATCAACTTCAACAAACTATAAGGATCAAGAATATGATGCAACAAGGACCAACTTCAGCAAACTGTAAAGATTCCAACTCATATGTAACAAGAACCAAATCAGCAAACTACAAAATTTCCAAAAGTTCTCATACTCAACAACTCTAAGGCTGCAGTTAAGAACCATAAGAAAATGAAGTATCAAACAACAAGATTTTCCATACATTCAAAAAGAGTTGAACAGTGAAGAAATCAACTTTTACAACAGAAATAAAGAGATGAAGCTTCATGCCATGCTAATGTTTTGATTCATACCAACTGGAAAGCTCATGCAACTTTGGTAGCCTGATAATGTAGTCAAAGTCTCAGCTCTTCGTCTCCTACACTTTCCATTGCTGTCATTGAAAGTCCACCATAACTTTGCGATGATCCGGATTAGCCATTTCGTTCATTTGACATCTTTTTACATAGTGAGAGGTTATTGGCATCGAAGAGAGCCCATATTTTATCGTCGCGTTGGTTGTAGTTTGGTTAG
>JXCR01072442.1:26051-41248 GCA_002079205.1 Phalaenopsis hybrid cultivar
TAAAATAAGACAGTTAAGAAGCTCAAAAAAATGATTGATAGCCAGCCAGCTATTCATCTTGAGAATTAAAACAGGTATCCTTAACATCAATTTCTTCAATGAAATTTTTTGCATCCAGAAATATTATTTTTTTAATAAAGAAAGTTGGCATCATTTTGACATTTCATAGGTCAAAAATATAGAAAAATTATTCCATACGGACAAAATATGCAGAGATTCATAAAAATGATTGATAGCCAACCAGCTATTCATCTTGAGAATTAAAACAGGTATCTTTAACATCAATTTCTTTAATGAAATTTTTTGCATCCAGAAGTATTATTTTTTTAATAAAGAAAGTTGGCATCATTTTGACATTTCATATGTCAAAAATATAGAAAAATTATTCCATATGGACAATATATGCAGAGATTCATACGTTGTCCGATCTCCACCGTCAATCACAACAATGAAGTATGAATGTAGGTCTTATTTTAAAATTAAAAAAAAAAAAGAATTTACTATAATGAACAGTGGAGAACGAACATGTACTCAGAATGCCTCGTTAAGTTAACTTTGAATTGCACACCACGAACCTGAAGCATTTTTCTAAATAAAAAAAGTCTTTGGCATAAAATGAACTGAGATAAGAACGAGAAATATACGGAACAGTTGGCTCAACCTCATTCGATAATTGAACCAACGTGAAGCACACAATGCCCAACGGCAATGAATCCAATGATTGATCACTTTTTGACTTCCATCCACACATTGGCAACCATCGCTGCTCCCCTAATCTTCAATTTTCACCCTTCACACATGACGCTCCACGCAGGCAGAAGTTCAGTGAGATCCAAGATCCAACCACCATAGCATTATTAATCTGTACTTTTATCAACGAAGTAAATGGACCATAATGCCCCCCAAACAAATCAAGAATTACATAATTAAACAATTTTCTTAAAATGAATTAATATAATCCATTCTACAAACAAAAGAATATCATTTTGGGTGGTGATAACAACTCGAGTCCGAGCACATCAACCGAAATTTGAAATGCAAAACAACTTCGGCTTTATTTAATCAAATTCATGTCAAATTACATATATATATATATATAATTTAATCAAGTATGATTTTTGATACCATTTTAAAATCTCAAATCGTTGAAATATTCATAATGATTTTTTTTTTTTTTGAAATATTCGCCACGTCTCCCAAATTCCTTTTAAAATAAATTTATAATCGAAAAGAGTTGTTTAATGAAACGAATGTAATGATAGAAAGAATCCTAAATAAATTAAAATTAACTTTAATCAATTAATCATAAGTATATTTAAAATTTTCATGATATCGTTTAAGAAATTTGCATTAATTAATCATAATTTGTCGTTCTTATCTCAGTTCATTTGCATTAATTAAACATTTTGGGGCAATTTTCAATTTTGGTGATTTTTATAATTTTTTTATTTTTTTAATTATTTAAAATTTCATATATATCTTAAAAATTAAATATTTATTTTATTCTTTATTTTATTTTTTTTAAGCTTCCGGGGTCACAAGGGACTCCCAAAAACCTTAAAAATTTGATATATCTCTATCATTTGACTCGGCTGCTACACGACCCGCGCTTTATGTTTGATCCATCCATTCAACGCAATCTGATCCATCTGTCTTATGCACGCGCTATCGGACAGCTCCTAGTCATAGTCCCCAATGGCCCTAAACCGTAAATCGTTCGTATTCTAAACTTAATTTCTCTCTCGATTCTCAACCAAATCACATGGGGTTTGTTTCTAAAGCTTCATATGCTCAAGAAGAACCTATCTATACGATTAATCAATTATGAAATACATGTTTGCTTCATAAATGACCAAACCGAGCTCAGTTTAAGGGAAAATAGTCCATACCTTAGTCCAGTAGGTGTAGCCTCAATTAGATTTGTTCTTGACCTCATTGTGAGCTGGCGAACCTCCAAGTGTCAATTTGAATTGAGACTGAGTACAAGTAAGAATTCGACCAGAGAGTGATTCGGGCTTGGTCNGGATTTGTTCTTGACCTCATCGTGAGCTGGAGAACCTCCTCCAAGTGTCAATTTGAATTGAGACTGAGTACAAGTAAGAATTCGACCAGAGAGTGATTCGGGCTTGGTCTAGGGCTAGGTTAGAGTGCTCAAAATGATGGGGCTTTAGTTGGGGAAGTATTCTTTGGCTCTGGTGAAGCTTATGGGACAGTCAATTAGAGTTTGGATGTACTTGGTGGTATCGCCGTGAAAAACCTTGAATTTAAGTGGTGAAATTATGGCTTTACAATGGAGATGAGGGGCTAAAAATGGTTGGGATTGGCTACTTAGGATTGCAAAGAGGTCTGGTGAGAGTTTGATAGAGTTTTGTTAAGGTTTTAATCATTAACCCCCTTTAGTAGTGGAGGTTTTTCTATTTACAGAGGAGGCCATGGCTGCCATCAGGGCATGTCGTGGTGACAGGGGAGCCGCTTAAGTGGAGGGAAGGATGGCTTCAGTGGCCAATTGCCATGGGACATCTCATGGGGTTCAATTTTGGGGTTTAAGTCATTTGGGCCCTCTCGGGCATGGGGTTTTCCGACAACTGAGGTGGCTGACAGGCCAGGGTCGGGTCACCCGCTGGCTCAGGTGAGCCAGGGAGGTTGAGTGGTGGAGTTAATTTGGGTTTAAAATTGTTTCATAGTAAAAATCCAATTGAGATTTGAGGTTTTGACAATTTATGCTTTCTTGGGTTTAACCCATTGGTCACTTGGCTAAAATTGGCCCCAAAGTGGTTAAAGTTGATCTTAAGACCCTTGAGCAGATTTTAGTGAAGTCAAATGATTGGCTTGGGTATGAGAGTGTGAGTTTGAATTTGCATGAGAAGAGTAAGTTCAAACGGAGGAGGGAGAAGGAAGTGTCACTTCCATTTGCCAAATTTGGCAAAGTTGACCTTGGGATGGCCATGGAAGGATCCACTAGACATGCTATGATGTGTATGAGTTCATGGGAAGCTTTCATGCAAATGGAAATTTTAATTTTCATGAATTTTAGAAAAATCATGCCATGATGCCTAATTTGGATAAGAGATGTACGTATGGGGAAATTTGGTATGATGCCATGATGAAATGGTTTTGCATGTCATAACATGATGAAGGAAGGATTTATGTCATGTGGGCTCAATTTGGGTTTTTAAAATTAATCGAATGGGCTTTTGGAAATTTTTTATGAAAATGGGTTTTTTTAAGCATGCACATGATGATTTTAATTTTTAAATTNTAAATTAATCGTATGGGCTTTTGGAAATTTTTTATGAAAATGGGTTTTTTTAAGCATGCACATGATGATTTTAATTTTTAAATTGATCGTAGGACATTGAAATGGATTTGGATTTGGTTGAAATTGAGTTCATACATGATGAGGTTTAATGTGAATTTAAAATTTAGAGAATTGAATCGGTCATGAAGTTCAATTTGGGGGATTTTGGATTTTGGATCAATTTGAGGTAATTCCCTTGAATTTAGATTTGGAGTTTGGAATTGGGTTTAATTGGGCTTTAATTTGGTTTTAATTGGGTTAGATATGATGAATTTGAGTTTAGAATTGAAATTAAAGAAGATTGGAGTCAAATTGATGGAAATTGGGGGTAATTTGGGGTGATTTGGGCTTTAAAGTGAATATTTGGGATTTTGGTCAAAAGGGTTTAATTTGGTCAAATTAGACCCAATGTATGGTCAAGAATTGTTTTTAAGGGTGTTTCAAATGATTTTGGATGTTTTGCAAAATTTTGGGCCANGTTGAGTTTAGAATTGATATTAGGGAAGATTGGAGTCAAATTGATGGAAATTGGGGGTAATTTGGGGTGATTTGGGCTTTAAAGTGAAAATTTGGGATTTTGGTCAAAAGGGTTTAATTTGGTCAAATTAGATCCAATGTATGGTCAAGAATTGTTTTTAAGGGTGTTTCAAATGATTTTGGATGTTTTGCAAAATTTTGGGCCATCAAGGGCATTTGGGTAATTTTGACAAATTTGGGGATATTTTAGTAAATATGAAATTTTTTTAGTGTTTTGAGTAATTTGGATGGTATGGAATGGTTTTAAATGATTTTTGAAAAAAAATGAGGGATTTGGGTTAATCTTGAATTTTAGGGTTCATAAGGCANGTATTTTAGTAAATATGAAATTTTTTAGTGTTTTGAGTAATTTGGATTGTATGAAATGGTTTTAAATGATTTTTGAAAAAAAATGAGGGATTTGGGTTAATCTTGAATTTTAGGGTTCATAACGCAATTTGGTAATTTTGGGAAAGTTTAGAGCTAAAAGGCCAAAATTTGAAATTTGGGTAAGGTTGAGGTTTGATGGAAATACTGATCATAGAATTACTCTTTTGGTGGCATGAGACCAGATAAACCCCACTTTGGATCCTCCATGTGTTGGTTCTATTCATCCTAGCCAAAGACTAACGGTTTGGGGAACCACCCACATGAGTCTCCAAAGAGGCAAGGTGACTGAACTATACATGTGTAGGTTAGGGTTCAAGGTTGCAAGTGAAAGTGTGAAGTGCAAGTGTGTGTGTACTAGACCAAGCCACATCATCCAGGGTTAACCCTAAGGTCAAACTGTTTTATGGGGAACCCCTCTTGAGCTCCCTTATATTAGTTCCATCCTACTAAGTGCTAGAGGTTAGAACTAACATGTGAACGTCTAAGAAGAACAAAGAAGCATTTGGAATTTCTAATGGTGAGGGCTCAATCACTAGTCTTTTAGGATATTCAACAGGAAAGTCCTATGGCTAGATCCTAGGCTCCTAAGGAAAAAAGACTAGATCTCAACACAAAGTGAGATCAATAATTAGTAACGGATTTTGAGAGATATCTGAAAGGAATTGTAAGAAGTTTGTGTGGATCAGTAGAGGACTTTATTGGATGCTTTCTTTTAGAGGAAAAAACTAAGTATTCTGTTCTTCTTTATCATTAATTGTTATAGACACTTTTTTAGTGAATTTGCTTTGATTTAAATGAAGTTTTTTGCTGTGTTTTTTCCATACTTAGTGAGTAGTTTTCCTTACTCTTTCTCCTTATAATGAGATTGAATCATTTGTGGGATTAGATTGGTTTGAAGATTTCTTTTAATTCAAAATTGTAATGGTATGTTTATCGCTTCTTAATTTACTTTACAATCTGGTCACTTGTAATGTTAAAATTTATTGTGAAACATAATGATCCGTGAGGACTATAATTTCATCAACTAGTGTGTACCACACTAACCTTACTAGGAGGGCAACTAAAATCTAAGGAGAATGCAAAAAGATAGGGAGATAAGTTTGGATGGCCCTAGAATTGGTGATTCTAGAGTGATGAGCTAGAACCTCTAATTTGATCCAAAAGTTGGGAAACTAAGACTAAAGTTAGCCTCCAAGCCGAGGGATAGTGGGAAATTTAGAGTGAGAGCTAGTATCTTCCCAACTTAACCAAGGATTTAGGAACTTGACTATGGATTAACCAATGTTCTTTATGTATTTGTAAGATGGTAAATAATAGGTATGCTTCTATTTGTCACAATATATCATTTAAACTTTTAAACATTTTGATTCCTACACTGGTTCTGCTCTCATTGCATGGAGAAAGGGATTTTTATTATATAAGGACTTTCCAAAATTTAACCATTCTCTTTAGATTATATTTTTATCACTCCAAAGAACTCAATAATAAGACAGTCTACCATAGTCATTGCTTTAATGACAAAAAATAAATCATATTATTCAACTGGTTAATAATCTGAGGATACCAATGCACCCGAAATAATAGATAGCAAAAACAATCTTGACCTATAGTATTATTCTCAAAATTTATGTCAATACGCCCAATAATACTTCTATTTGAAGTATCTTAGGATTAAGGCTTCACTTCTATCAAGAAATCTCTTAAACCTATCCTACCTCTAGCCTAGGAACAATCTAATATAAATCAAATTAAGTCCAAACTTTGACTTGAATCAATTTAGACTAACTTCAAACTCAATCCAAGTTTGAACCATTTTCAAATCAATTCCAATTCAATCTTAAACCAATTCCAATCAACTTCAAACCAATTCAACTCAATTCAAACCAGTTAATAAGCTCAATATTGGATTCTCAGTTTTCAATCCTCACTTCTTTGGCCCAAAACCAAGGTTCCACAAATCTAAAATTCACATTAAAATTCCAAATATACAATTAATTAAACTTAATTGTCTTTAATCAAAACCAAACAAATTTTAATCAACTTTGATTGATCATCCACCAACTAAAATCTAAATAAAGTTTAATAAGATAAACCAACATTAATAAACCAAAGGAAATCATAATTAATCACGCCTTTAAGAAATCAAATTTAACAGATTTTTAACAAATCTTTTAAGTGAATTTAATGAAACTTCTTAGCCAAAAAATCTTAAGAAAATATGAAAAATCCTAAATAAGTTTTGATAAAACTTAAATGGATTTTGATAAACAAACCCTAATAAAACTTTATTAACTTAAGTCAAGTTTAATAAATATCATTGAGCGAACCTTAACAAACTTTGATAAATTTTAATCGACTTTAATCCATCCTAAAGCCTTAACAACCTTAATCAGATCCAAATATCTAACTTAATGAACCTTAAAAGAGCTTTGATAATCTCTAAATTAAAATTTAAAATTAATAACCAATAATGAATAGGTTAAAAGAATATTCAAAACAATTCATTTCTATAAGTGACAACAAATCAACTAAAAATAATCCTTAAAATGAAATCAAAACATAGCAAAGACCTTAAATTCAGGTGAAGCTCACCAAAAACCTCAACTCCACTCACACCATTCCAACTTTAAATCCATCAATATGTGTCTCAATTTCAATCATTGTACAAACATTTGTCGATCAATTTAGTCTGATATAAGCTAACACATTAATTGAGAGTGTTCTCAGAAATTGTGACTTCTGAGATGCAATTAACTATGAGAAAATCCATGCATAAGAAAATTCGACCCATAATATGATAACCTTATCTTACCTTCATAAGTTTAGGGAAAACCCATGGCTTGGTAGATCTATGAGTTAAGGAGGCCTTCCTCATCCAGGGGATCAGTCCCGTGGTAGTATAATATTTTTCAATGTCGTGTCTAACCACTTAGAAAGAAATCTTCTTGAATACCTATGATGGATATGACAATAAAAATTTCCCACAAGCTTATTTTTTAAAGAAAATCTATAAGATATTCTTTAATTGTACAACAAATAATTTACAAAATATTTATGTAATGTATCATAAATACCTAATGAATTTTATTCAATTTTATTCAAAATTAAGACTTTTGTACTAATTTTTTGTAGAGATTCTTCTATAAAGGAAGATGCATTTTAGATCTACTTGTGGTGTCATCATTTCTAGGCATCTTTCTTATTGGTGCTTCTATTATAATATTTTCTTTTCAAATAACTCTAAATGTCTGCTGCAAATGGGGATTCAGGTAGGAGGAGATGCAGTAGGGAGCAGTTGGCAGTTTGGGGTTGCTACGATACAAGTTATGGACATTTCTGAAGTTAATCAGACATATTTTCAATGTTAACCAAGTTAAGGCTTAGATGGGTGTCGAAAAAATGTTGGTGTTAAATAGGCATCGCTAATTCGACTTTTGCAACAGATTTTTATTTAGGGTTATTTACGACAAAATTAGTGTCTCATGATTCTGTCGTTGTGCATTTTCATCGAGAAAAAGGCCAATGCTATCTTAACGTCATCTTAGGGTCGACCACGATGGGCGCTAATTTGCACCAACACTAGTGGATGCTAATTTGTGTCCACCATTGTAGAAGTTAACTAACGTCTGCTTTTTTCCAAACGTACATTAACACATAACGTCAAATTAATGATGACATGCATCAAAGTGATTATTATAGTTATTGTGTCAGAATATATCATACTAATTCGAGTCAAAATTATAAGAAAAAAAAGGAACATAACGATTAGATTTTCACAAACTTGCATAAAACAAATAAAAACAACATAATAGAACATTTTATATATCATCACAATTGAGAAAAGAAATCACTAACATATCTAAATAATGATAACAAATTTAATTTAATATAAACAGTTCAAAATGTTCAAAGTTCACAACTAAAAAATTGAATATTTAGTTTAACAGAAATAAAAAAAAAAAACATATAATCAGCCCGTATGGAAGGGAACAACAACAAATATATAATAAAAATCCTACTCTTGCTCCTCATCCTCCTCCGGCTCATTCCAATACTCATATGTTGCTTGCCCCGACGATCAAAACTCTACGCCAAACATGTTTGACTATCCACAACCATCTGCTAGCATTCATGCACCTCTCGGAGCTCTTCAATCATCATCATCATCATCACCAGCTAGTACGCTCTTCATGTTGAGCCTGTAATGAGTTAAGGCCACCCATAGCTGCACNGACATGTTTAACTATCCACAACCATCTGCTAGCATTCATGCACCTCTCAAAGCTCTTCAATCATCATCATCACCAGCTAGTACGCTCTTCATGTTGAGCCTGTAATGAGTTAAGGCCACCCATAGCTGCACAAGAGAGCCAGGCCTCAAATGATATCTCTTTTGCGCATAGGTAGTACGCCCTCTCCCCTTTTTTCCAGCCGCCTCTGTCGACAGCTCACAATCGGATTGAGCAGCGGTAGTTTGGCTATCGAAACTTTGAGGCGTAAATAATGATTTCTCATCTTGGACAAAGATTAATGAGCGGTGAAAACGAGCTTGAAATATCGGAAACTGAGGCTCTGTTTGGCGCAGCTGCAGCTTCCCAGCTTTTCAGCTGCAGCTGCGCTGCCCCAGGAAGCTGCTGCGGGGAAGCAGTTGCGGGGAAATTGACTGTTTGTTTGGTGCAGCTGTGTGCAAACAGCTGTGGGGCAGCTATTTTTGGAGAAATGAACATGTTGCCCCTGTTTGTTAAAACTGTTTAAAAGAACTGTAACAACTACATTTTTGAAACTTCTGAAACGAANCTGCGGGAAAACTGACTGTTTGTTTGGTGCAGCTGTGTGAAAACAGCTGTGGGGCAACTATTTTTGGAGAAATGAACATGCTGCCCCTGTTTGTTAAAACTGTTTAAAAGAACTGTAACAACTACATTTTTGAAACTTCTGAAACGAAAATTCATCAATACAAGTATGAATTTCGAATTACGGAGCCTAAAAGAAACAAATTGAATAACCACATAAGAACAAAGGATTTAACGTGGTTCGGTCATGCTGACCTACATCCACGGGAAAGGAATCAAATATATTCATTATTGTAATAAAAAAATACATCGCTTCAAATCTATAATGTTTCATTGTCATTGCTATGAGATGAAAGTAGACCAAGAAAAATGTGTGACAATTGTAGAAAGAAAAAAAATGTATACATCTTTTCTTGGAGAGCATGATCTCCTCTTTTCAACTCTACGAGTTGTGCAAAGTGATATGTATGTTCATATGAAAGTTCAGGTGTTAGATATGTAAATGTAGAAAGAAAAAAAATGTATACATCAAAAGATCCAAAACTTTTGCTCCTTGACCAGCAATCCCCATATGTCATATAACAGGTTCATTAAAGAGATCATAACAGATTCAGATGGAAATAGAAACCTGTTTTCAGATTTCAGAACAGGTGCATCAAAGAAAGTAACAACAAAGAATCACTAAGGCACAATAATGTAGTTGTTGCTCACCAAGCCACATTAATGGGAGAAATCAGGTGACGCCGACGAGAAGTAGGGAGAAGAGAAATAAGAAACATAATTAATGCATGTAAAAGTGTGGACTGGAGGTTTCTGTACATGGCTCATTCCTCTCACAGGTCCTTGAACAAACAAGCTTGTATCAATCCAATACCAAGATAGAGTTTAGAACTACTTTTAATGCCTCGTATATTTCAGCAGCTCGAGCAATCATAATTAATTTCAAGAAAACAAAACTGGTTATAGGAAAAAGAGTTGCTTTTAAGGAAAAAAAAAGGAAGCAGAGCTACTTAAAGAAAACAAAACTGGTTATAGGGAAACACATGCGCTTCACATTCCACCCAACTTTCAAAATATGCTTACAGAAAACAGAGTTCTCTATCACTCAGTTCATTTGTACTGACATATCTAAAACGTGAAGAATCTCTTCAGGCTAAAATGAAGAATTTCAGCAAGCTACTAAAGATAAAAAAACTGTGTTATGTATGTAAACCTTATAAAAATCTACAGCAAAAAATATTGTAAACCTTCCAAAAATCTGAATCCAATATGTATGTCAACATTCCACCATAAATACTCATAATTGCATCAAAAAAACACCTAAATGAATGTAGATAAGAAGGGGGATATAATGACCAAGGCTAACTGCTCATAAGTGCATCAAAATCTCCTTCATTTTTGCAATTCTTAATTGCAGTAGTTGTTGTTGTATACATTTCATAACTGCAGCTCAAAAAAATTCCTAGCTGCATCACCAAAATATGATCTATACATTTCATTTCTGCAGCAATTCATACCACTGAAATGATCTTTACAATAGCTGTAGTTCTGCACAGACTCCACAGAAAAAGAATTATACAATGATCTATACATTTCATAACTGCATCAAAAGATCTATACAAAAGATCTTAAAATCTAAAAAAAAGAATTAATTACTGCAAAACTCCACAGAACTACAGCAAAGTTTTGTACAAAACTACAAATATTGCTGATGCACATAACTACAAATATAGCTCTCTAATGCAGAAGTAGCTGAGAAAATTTGCTTAAGCTTGAATCTGTAAAAGCAAAACTCCACAGAACTACAAATAAAGAAGTGTGATGGGCAACTACTAATCAAATATTAGTTATTAAAAAATTTCACATCTCAATATTATGCAATGTGAAGACCGCTTCATAATCTTTGTTTGCAACGTGAATGGCTTCTCGTGCATGAGTGAAAAGATGCATATATAAAGAAATTGAAACTCAAGGTATTAGATATGTAAACACATAAATATTGAATGAAATTCTACTGATTTGGGCTCAAATCCCGGGATTGATCAAGTGATCAATCCCAAATGTAGCAATTTGATAAGGTTCCATGAATAACACCATTGTTACTAATAAAAGTCCAATTGAGTATTCCAACCTAAAAGAGCCATGCAAAACCTTACCAGAAACTTCTAACTTCAGTTGACGTCAAGAGCATTACTCGGTCGACGTTATTACCAAGAAAGATTATCAAACATACCACTCAATCCTTATGTGTTTACATATCTACCACCTAAACTTCAATCTTTACATTCATGTCACCCAACTGTAGGAGGAAAGGGGAGAGATCGGGGAAGAGGAACGCGGTCGGGAGAAGCTCGGTCGCGTGGTCGGCGAAGAGGAATCGGCGAAGAGGAGGAAAGAAGCGATCGGGAGAAGCGGAAGACAGTCAGAGAAAGAGGAACACGATCGGGAAGCTCGGTCGCGTGGTCGCGGAAGAGGAATCGGCGAAGATGAGGCAAGGAGCGATCGAGAGAAGCAGAAGGCAGTCGGAGAAAGTGGGAATCGATCGGGAAGCTCGGTAGCGTGGTCGGCGAAGAGGAGGAATAAGAGATCGGTCAGGGCAACGTGGTAAAATGACGCGTTCGAAAGCTGGGAAGCGGGCTCCTATAGGCGCCGCTCTTCCAACGTCGCCCAAACGAGCGAATTTCGCATTCGGATGCCACGCAGCAGTGAAAACGCTGCGCCAAACAGACCCTGAGCTAGCAGACGGAGGAGCGTTGGAAGGGAGGAACTTGCAACCGGGAAGAAAAAAAGGAGAAAGTGTCGGTTGTGGTTCGAGATGGGGGGTTTATAGGGCATTAGTGTCGGAATAGTCTCGACTGACTCACATTAATCTGACGCTACGGCATCGACTCAACTTCAATAGCTAGACAGAAGAATTCGTTCATGTTGTTATTTACAGCTCCAGAGATCCCGAGCGAAGCTAAACAAATGCAAATCAGATGCTAATTTTATGCCGAAAGTATCTCCGTCCCTAATTTAGATGCTAACCTAGCATTTTTCTGTAGCGAATACTGTCGTAGGCACAAGGAGATGTTGTTCCTGTTACAGTCAAGAGAGAATCCGGTGAGGGGTGTTTCACTTGCTTGGAAAGGAGCCTGTATAAAGTTCTGCGGGACAAAATGAGAAGATGTGGAGAGCTGCTGCTGCGGACGAAGAGGTTTCATGTGAGAATAAGAGGCGTTTCAGATGGGAGAGGGGAGTCACAGGAATGCGGCTTACAAAGAAGAGCTTGCGTGCGTGAGTTTTGCGAAGGAATGCATGGGCTTTGCTGATGAAGGGGATGAGGAGTAACGGGGCTTAACGGAGCGAACGGACAGACATTACAAATTGGTTTCAAAAGTGGTGGTAGAACAGTAAATATTAATTAAGTTTAGGTGTTTTCCGTGGTATGTAAGTAAATCCCCCTATTAAATTTTCGCCGTAGCGATCAAACAAAATAAAACAGAAAGTCAGGCTTACCCCTTCACAAATGTGTTCATTTTAGCAAAAGAGTTGGGGGAGGAAGGGGAAGGCCAACCAATCCATGGGGCTTCTCTCGTTCCGTCTCCTTATCATCTTTTTCCTCTCAGTTATAATTGCAAGAGCTCCATTGGGAGACGCATGGGGGAAAGAAGGGCACATCATGGCCTGCAAAATAGCAGAGGTAGCAGAATCTAAAAACCTCGCCCCTTTACTTCAATAATCTCAGTTTGTTTTCCCTTTTTCTTAAGCTAATGTTAATTGTTGTTTATGAATCTCACCGTGGATTCGGAAATTGGGTGCGTGGTTGAATTAAGCCGTATTTGACGGAGAAGACGCTGAAGGCGGTGGAGGATCTCTTGCCGGAGGTGGCCGCCGGCGAACTTTCGACGATGTGCCCGTGGGCTGACCAGGTTCGGTTCCGGTATCGCTGGGCTAGCCCTCTTCACTATATCAACACTCCTGAAGTATGCAACTACAAGTATTCAAGTATGGCTTTTTTACTCTCTTTCTGGACATTTGCAATATTTGTTGGAAAATTTTTCATCACTTGGAAAGGATCCGATTTCGAGTCGCTTAAAATCAGTCTAAAAAATTTTCCTTTCAAATTTTTGGTTCATAACTCGGCTCAGTTTTTTTCGATTTGATTTCGATTCGAGCCAAATTCGAATCAATTTTCAAGCTATTAATGATCTTCAAACTGAATTCACTAAATTCACACTTCTAATATCATTAGGGCGGTTACCAATTCAATTTTGAGCCGAGCTAAGGTCGGATAGAAATTGGCTCAGAAAAAAATTGTTCCATATTTTATTTGGTTATAGCTCAGCTCGCTTATTTCAATGCGAAAGAAAGTTCAAATTAATTTTTGATCGATTAAGAATGTTGGAGCTGAATTTACAGCCCAATTAAACTATTAATCAGTTTTAAAAATGTTTTTTTATCTAAAATTTAGAAAATTATGTTTTGCGACATAGCTATTTTTTTTAAAAGTTTATTCTCAATTTAAAAAAGTAAAGTTCAATTTTTTTTTTTTAGCTCACAATTTGTCAAAAAATATACGGTTAAAATTTACGCAGTGACATGGTTTATCATGGAATCATACTTTTTATTTAATAAAATCTTTCCTTTCTAGCTTTTAATTTCACGTATTTTTAAGTGGAAAAAGCTCTATTATTTACATAAATAATTCTCCAAAATTTTAATTAAGAAGATCTAAGCTACAATTTTTAATATTTGATTATTAATTAATATTTTTCAAACTTCTTAAAACTAAAATTGAAGAGTGTGACAATTTTATTTTCCATAGAAATCCAAGGGAAATTTACATACTTAGCACACAATTCTCACGCATTTACATATCTCGCACTTATACTTTAATTGTTTCTAAATCAACTTTGGCGTGAAGCTGAAAATATGCGTGGTCCAATTTTATCCATGGAGTCGAATACATCACAAATTTGTCGATGCGTCACCGCCATGGAATATAGTGCAAATAAGGAGAGAAGGAGAGAAGGAGCGAGAGGGGGAGGGGGAGGGGGAGGGGGAGGGAGAGGGGGTAGAGAGAGAATGAACATTAATTAATGGTGCCTTATTCATCTAATTTATATTGGATATAATATAATTATGATATTATATTTTTGCCCCTATTTGGAAAGGGGTCCGTAATAGGGTATTTCTGATATTTTATATGCATGTGCTTGCTGTTCAGTTGCTTTCTACTTTGGCTGACTAAACTTAGTTGACTTTGGCGAAATGGGATCAGATTGGTTGCATGAGCTTGGTCGGCATAGGTCGATCGGCTGATCTACTATCAATCTTTTTATCCATTGTGATAAGTTATTGGAGTACTAATGGGATGGTTAGAAATACTGTGAAATTGAATCTTTCCTTAGATTGGCTCTACTAAAGGGTTGGCTCTGATCAGGTTGACTTTCTTATGGTGATTGGTTCATGTGTTCTTTTGTCTCATTTCTGATCGAATGGTCGGTGCATGGATCACCCGATCATCTTTTTGTCCGCCTAGTAGTATCGTTCATGGGCCTCATAATCTCCTAGCTTTAAATTACTATTTTAATTACATTTTATGTTAAAATACGAGGCATTTACATAATATCAGCCATTTTTTATATATTTACCCATCTAAGTCCTAAATTTTTGCTTTCTATATTTATACCATCCAAATCATTCATATCACAAAAAAAAATACCACTATTTATTATTTTGAAAATCTTAATATACTTTTCAATGCATAGGAACGGAATGTAAACATTGAATCTTAGGGGTTTGATATGTAAATACGTAAGAATCGAGTGATTTGTACGTAAATCTTTCTTAAATGAGCCGACGCCAGATAAGTTTGTATTAAAAAATTCATATTTTTTTATTCAGCAAAATAGTAAAAATATAAAAACTTTGGCCCATTTCAAGAGGAGCTCTCGATGAAATTTTCTGTATTATTGGGGCTTATAATACACATAAATACGAACTATATTCCCAAACAAATCTACAATAAAAAATTTCTACTTCTGACCTTTTGCGTCAACAGTTGCGTGAAAATTATCTTTTTAGTCGGTCATCTAAACCCTGTTTCGTATATTTTATTACATCGTTTTAGAGACTAACCGATATAAAAATATGTGAAATTATTTTTCTTCTGATTTGCTTCACCTAAAGTCAACTTCTGCTAATTTAAGTATAGG
>JXCR01072445.1:0-12369 GCA_002079205.1 Phalaenopsis hybrid cultivar
TAGAAAATGAGTTTACAACTAATACAAGACAATGTAAAATGAAACACTTAACTTTCTTCCTAAGAAAAGAAGTGAAAACTCCTCCCAAAGTGATTTTCAAATGTTCCTTGCACTGATAACTGTATTCTTTTACAGTATTCTCTCAAATCTCTCTAAGAAAATGCAAAAAATGTAAACCTTAGATCTAAGCTCTCCTTTTCTGCACCCTTAAACTTTCTCTAAGTCTTCAACAATGATCCTCCTCTAGTTTGAACTGCTTCTCCAACTTCTTAACTCATAATTTCATGCATAATCAACTATAGAAACCATCTCAGACAGTTCTCACAGCTAGCCGCCATGGCACCACTCTCTCTTTTTGCCTGGAAAACGACTGGTGCCTAAGCACCACTGAACTGGCACTGAGGCCCCATTGTCTCTGTTTGTTGAATATGTTGGGTGCCTAGGCATTGTTAGACTGGTGTCAAGCCTTGTTGTCTTTTTTCACTAGATATGATTGGTGCTTAGGCACTGTCGGACTAGAGCCAAGGCCCCATGGTGGAGCGCCTTGGCACCCAAGGTTGGTGTCTAGGTGCTAGTGTGCTGAAAACATCTTGTTCCCTAATTTCTCTAGTTTGCCTTCGTTTCACTCCATTTCCACCCTAATCATCCTCCTATTATACATGCAAAAAAACATAAGNATGCTTAGGCACTGTCGGACTGGAGCCAAGGCCCCATGGTGGAGTGCCTTGGCACCCAAGGCTGGTGTCTAGGTGCTAGTGTGCTGAAAACATCTTGTTCCCTAATTGCTCTAGTTTGCCTTCGTTTCACTCCATTTCCACCCTAATCATCCTCCTATTATACATGCAAAAAAACATAAGAAATACCTTTTTTTAAAGTGAAATTTCATAAAAAAAACAAGTATTAAATGTAAAGGAAATTGAGCATGCTACAAGACATATCAAAATCTCCCAAACCTAAANACAAGTATTAAATGTAAAGGAAATTGAGCATGCTACAAGACATATCAAAATCTCCCAAACCTAAACGTTACTTGTTCTCAAGTCACACCTAAAATTTCATAAACCAAATTTGTTGATTTGTGTTAATGTGCATCATTAACTTTTCCTACAATTTTGCCTTTGAACTATCATAATGTAACTCGGGAGAAATTTTAATGAATCAGCTTAGAACTAGAGTATAGGAATATTTTGTATTCAAATTAAGAATTTTGATTTTCTATCCATTTCAAAATTAATTACAATTTGTCAAATTTGGGATTCCTAGAATATTAAAAAGACAAAATTTTAAGCACTCTATTAGTAAAGATTTAACTAATTTTTTTATCAAATCAGATCAAGCTTAGGATTGTATCTAAGTTTTCTCTTTTAAGAAGGTTCAAGTGATAACATTTTTTAATTAGACTTCTTCTTAAGCATCTCCTCACTTTTGATTTGTTTTACTTTTCCTTTTATTTTAGGATCATTTTCAATTCTTTCTACTTTTAGGTGAGGATTACTATGTCTGGATAGGTCTTTAATAATTTTGAATTTCACTATTCTCTCCCTAAAGTTCAAAACCCATCACTTTCGTTCACTTGAAAATTGTAAATATTTGTTTGAAAATAGGTTTTAATAGAGGCTCAATTCTTATAAAGTATAAATCTAAGAATCATAGTTTTTCAAAAATATAATTCTTTCCTATCATAAATAGTAAAATAAATTTCTTTTGTCGCCTACAAAGTACCTTAACTCTAGAACCGTCCTATCAAGAATTTCAACTAAGTCTTCTAAAACATCCATACAATCAAAATTATAACATCTTAAAGGTAACACCACATACCACTAATCACTTTAATATGATATCAATTTTATAAGTAAGCTATTAAGGATAAATAAAGTTAAATTTTTAAAGGTTTTTTCCCCTCCCAAACTTAATTTTTAGCATGTATACATTAAGAGCAAGAATATAAACAAGTAGAAAAGAAAACTAAATTACTTTTTATAACATGAGTCTATGGCAAAAATATATAGGTATAAGTAGAAAAGACAAATATCTATATGTAAGTGAATCTCAGTTCAACACTTTGAATATGAAATTACTAGCCAATAACAAAAACTAATCCAATTCATCCAAACAGAAGCAATAAATATAGAGTCCAGTACATGAAGCAAATATAAAAATAATATACAAAAATCTAGCAGGGATAAGGAAAACATAAATATAAGAGTATATCTACATCCAAATAAAAAAAAACTACTACTTGTTCTCATCATTTTCATCATCATCATCCTCCTATGAGCCTTCCTCCATCGGCTTNCATAAGAGTATATCTACATCCAAATAAAAAAAAAACTACTACTTGTTCTCATCATTTTCATCATCATCATCCTCCTACGAGCCTTCCTCCATCGGCTTGTGATGCTCATATAACTGATATGGAGGATAAGCAAGAAACTCCACTACCTTATCTCTTCCAATCCATTGATTTTGTCTATACATTTCCAACTGAGCAGCATAAACACAAGCTTCATGATCGCCCATACGTTTGTTCTGTCAATCCAGATGATCCAGATAATTTACTTTATCTTACATTTGGTTATGAATGATGGCAACATCACCTTCTATAATATTCAAACACTCATACATAGAAGCCATGCTCATAGAAGGTTGAGTTAGTGAACATGAAGTAAATGGTCTAGAAGAAGAAGGAGCCTGAGAAGGACTAGCTCCACATCCAAAAATAGCATGTTTATGACATATACTTACATTGACCTTACTAATGGGCTTAATGGATGCAGTAGCTCTTCTCATTTTACAACTAATTATTGACAAAGGGAGAAAATAAGAGATGTGTGTCCTAATCCTAAAGTAGAACCTCCCTTTACAACATGAATAATAGAATGGTATATGAGTGAGCAGATCCCGATTTCTTTATATGTAAGTATTTATGAAGTTGACACCACTACAGTGCCAAAAACTTGATCCTTATATGAAAAGTAAGTTATGTAAAATATATATAATTATAGGCAATTAATAATGCGATTCTACGCAAGTATAAATATCGTTATCAAGTAATAAAGGACTTTCTATTTAAGCCCCAAATATCGATCCCACAGGGAAGGTGTAAATTGATAATTATAAGTTTTACTAGGAAATTTACAGATAATCAAACGAAATCACTGTCACTAATTTTGAATGTTGAGATTTTATCAAAACTAAGGTACTTAACTATTAGCAAAATAGGAATGCAAAGTTTTAAAAGTAAATACTAGTCTACTAACTATGTTTATGTAATGAACATTTCTTATGTGAAAAAGCATCCTTCCCACTACAACGAGGTTCTGATGAAATGAGATAAGATAAATGTTTATAATATGTATTGTGCCAAATAAGAGCAATTATAATTCTCTACCCCGATACAGAGCATAGAAAATCATTGGCTAATCGTAAGTTTAGTCCATAAATCCATGGCTAGGCTAGGAGGATACCAGCTCCCACTCCAGAGCTCCCACTTCCCTTCACCTAAAGGCTAACTCTCACTTTAGTTTTTTAAACACTAGGACCGAATTGGGGATTTTAGTCTGTCACCCTAAAGATTCTCCAATTCTACACCCAACAAAAAATATTTCCCTATTTATTTGCACTTAATTTTGTAAACAAATTTCTCCTCCATGAAATCAAATGTGATCCTCCCTCTATTATAGAACTCATACTCTATTTCCTGGATCATATGTTTCACAACATATTTTAACAATTCAATTGGCCAAATTGAAATGTAAATTAAGTTCGGAGTTGAAAAATCATCACAATTTATTTTATTTTTTAATATTGGCATATCATATTATCTCTTCATTTCACCATATCTCATAGTAGGGAGAAAGATAGAGTGAACTACTCAGATTTCATGAGAAAGACACAACAAAACAAAAATTTCATATATAAAAGAAAGTTTGTACAACAATAATAAACAAACAGAACTTATCTGAAACTCTTTCTCAAAGCAAATCCCTTGTAGTCTTTCCTTAGAAATGCAGGAAGAAGACATCTCTCACTTTCCTCCTTCTCCAACACTCTTACAGAAAGTTCACACTAAATTTCACCACATAAACTCTAAACTATAAAAGAAAAATCACTAATGAACTCCAATATGGTGGTAGAATGAAGATAAATTATGAAGAATGGTGAAAATGGAGCGTAGTGGAATGTCTTAGAACGAAAAGGAGTCACTTTCATGATGAATTTCGGCCCCATATAAAGCCGAAGGTCGGTTCTCTAAGAGGTGCCTCCAAAAACTCTTCAAAAATCATCTAAATACATTAAATCTTCTAGAAACAGGGGCTGCACCGCATTTGGCACCGTCGGCGCTGAGTAAAAATTTTAACTGTGCTGTTGTTTTGGGCGGTCGGCGCTGAGTACTTCTTCAAAAACGTGATTTTGACTCCAAATTCTATCCTTTTTCGCTATCTTTTTACTTTAAAGCCTAAAAATCAACAACCTGCAAGAAAACATCAAAATACCTTCCATTAAGGTGAAATATCATCAAAAATAAGTATAAAATATGGGTCTAAAAATGCATATAATTTCAGTGTATCAAAATCCCCAAAACTTACAAGTTACTTGTCCTCAAGTAACTTCTCTACTACATAAAAATATGACTTATGGTAAAGAATTTATCTTCTAGACTTCCATATTTAAGTTCTCTAAACATAATAGTATAACTTAGGAAAAATTCAAAATAACTCCAGTTAATACTAAAGGTGCTAGGATATTCAGTAATTAAGTCTAAGATTTCTGATCTTCTGATTCTTTCAAGAAAAATTGCAACTTTTCATATTAAAGTCACTTAAAAAATTCATATGAAAAAGAAGTTCATAAAACTTTATTAATCATTAAGCTAAATTTCAAAGTGAAGCCAATTTTTAAGTAGGCATTTCCTCAAGCTTCTCCCCACACCATTTTTCTTTTTTCTTTACTTTTCAGGATCATTTTTAATCCTCTTTTTTTTTTTTCTTCTTATTTTTTTATGTATGTGAGGATTACTATATCTAGATAGCCTTTAATGATATTTCAGAATCTTAAAAAATTCATATTAACTCCTTCACTACAGGCATAACAACCGCAACGGTAGTGTAACACATAACTTCCCATCGCCTTTGCAAAATCATCTTGTCAGCTGGAGCACTTGGATTGATCAATCCATGATTAACAAATCCTCTTTCCTTGATCAATCTCTTCTTCGTAATAACTTTATCCTATAATCTCTGCGCGTCAAAACTAATAAACTTTCTTCTATTGAAAACTCCATAACTTGAAGTATTTCTGAAATTGGAAGCCATGGAATCCGAAAATAGGAAGTTTCTAGGCGTCCAAGGAAGTTTTTAGGAATTTAAAGGCACCTCCTAGCGATTATTATGGAACGAAATTTTGCAAAAGTCTGCCAAAAGTTGTCTGAACCATCAAAACATTATCGGCGCCGTTGGCGCTTTTGATTGGCACTGCCGGTGCTGAGGTCCATCTTCTTGGGCGCCGTCGGCACCCATTCTGACATCGTCGGTGCTAGTGGCCAAAATTTTGTGACTTTCATTTTTCGTTCAATTTAATTCCAACTTTTTCTCCAATACTAATATTTGACTTAATTTATAATAAATGTAATTGTGTAGAATTATTATCTACTAATATATAAGATACTTATCAAACAAAATAGTAATACATAGACATATATGTATGGGTTGTCTCCCACAAAGCGCTTGGTTTAACGCCGTCAGCCCGACACACCATTTGTTTAGTTGGGTTGACTTAACATTAAAAATTCTTTAAATTGAGGTATGTGCCCTTCATAATAATGTTTTAGATGATGCCCATTAAATTTAAATACCTTTCTAGTGTTATGATCTTTAATAACAACAGTTCCATAATGATAGACTTTAATCACTTTAAATGGTATCTCAATCTTGTATTATATAATAGAACTTCTTGTCCAGGTTAAAATTTCTTCTGAATAATCTTCCGATCTTGCCATATGTTCATTTTTTCTTTATAGATTTTTGCATTATCATATGTTTCATTTCTTATTTTCTCAAGTTCATTAAGTTGCAATAATCTTTTCTCACCAACATCTTTTTGATTAAAATTAAATTCTTTAATAACCTAAAATGATGTATGCTCTAATTCCACTAGTAAGTGGCATGTTTTTCCAAATATCAATTTGTATGGGGACATTCCTATAGGAGTCTTATAAGTAGTTCTATNGCATCTTTTTGATTAAAATTAAATTCTTTAATAGCCTAAAATGCTGTATGCTCTAATTCCACTGGTAAGTGGCATGTTTTTCCAAATATCAATTTGTATGGGGACATTCCTATAGGAGTCTTATAAGTAGTTCTATATGCCCATAATACATTATTTAGTCTAGCAGACCAATCCAATTTATAAGGATTTACAACTTTTTCAAAAATACGTTTAATTTCACGATTTGATATGTCTACTAGACCACTATTCTGAGGATGATAAGAAGTAGAGAATCTATGCATAATATCATATTTCTAAATTAATATTTCGATTCTCTTATTCCTAAAATGAGATCCTCCATCAGTAATAATTACTCTCGGCATTCCATATTTTGTAAAAATATTTTTAATTAAAAATCTAGAAACACTTCGAGCATCACATCTGAGTACAACAATAGCTTCAATCCATTTGGACATAAAATCAACAACAAGTAATATATATAAGTTTTCAAATGAAGGCATAAATGATATCATAAAATCTAATCCCCACACATCAAAAATTTCAACTTCCAATGTGTAATTTAGAGACATTTCGTTTCTTCCAGAAATATTTCCTACACGTTGCATTGATCGCACATTTTAATGTATTCATTAACATCTTTAAAAAAAGTAGGCCAATAAAATTCAGCTCACAAAATCTTATATGCAGTTCTATTTCTTCCAAAATGTCCTCCAAATTCAGAATCATGACATCTTTCAATTATNATGTAAACCTTAGATCTAAGCTCTCCTTTTCTGCACCCTTAAACTTTCTCTAAGTCTTCAACAATGATCCTCCTCTAGTTTGAACTGCTTCTCCAACTTCTTAACTCATAATTTCATGCATAATCAACTATAGAAACCATCTCAGACAGTTCTCACAGCTAGCCGCCATGGCACCACTCTCTCTTTTTGCCTGGAAAACGACTGGTGCCTAAGCACCACTGAACTGGCACTGAGGCCCCATTGTCTCTGTTTGTTGAATATGTTGGGTGCCTAGGCATTGTTAGACTGGTGTCAAGCCTTGTTGTCTTTTTTCACTAGATATGATTGATGCTTAGGCACTGTCGGACTGGAGCCAAGGCCCCATGGTGGAGTGCCTTGGCACCCAAGGCTGGTGTCTAGGTGCTAGTGTGCTGAAAACATCTTGTTCCCTAATTGCTCTAGTTTGCCTTCGTTTCACTCCATTTCCACCCTAATCATCCTCCTATTATACATGCAAAAAAACATAAGAAATACCTTTTTTTAAAGTGAAATTTCATAAAAAAAAACAAGTATTAAATGTAAAGGAAATTGAGCATGCTACAAGACATATCAAAATCTCCCAAACCTAAACGTTACTTGTTCTCAAGTCACACCTAAAATTTCATAAACCAAATTTGTTGATTTGTGTTAATGTGCATCATTAACTTTTCCTACAATTTTGCCTTTGAACTGTCATAATGTAACTCGGGAGAAATTTTAATGAATCAGCTTAGAACTAGAGTATAGGAATATTTTGTATTCAAATTAAGAATTTTGATTTTCTATCCATTTCAAAATTAATTACAATTTGTCAAATTTGGGATTCCTAGAATATTAAAAAGACAAAATTTTAAGCACTCTATTAGTAAAGATTTAACTAATTTTTTTATCAAATCAGATCAAGCTTAGGATTGTATCTAAGTTTTCTCTTTTAAGAAGGTTCAAGTGATAACATTTTTTAATTAGACTTCTTCTTAAGCATCTCCTCACTTTTGATTTGTTTTACTTTTCCTTTTATTTTAGGATCATTTTCAATTCTTTCTACTTTTAGGTGAGGATTACTATGTCTGGATAGGTCTTTAATAATTTTGAATTTCACTATTCTCTCCCTAAAGTTCAAAACCCATCACTTTCGTTCACTTGAAAATTGTAAATATTTGTTTGAAAATAGGTTTTAATAGAGGCTCAATTCTTATAAAGTATAAATCTAAGAATCATAGTTTTTCAAAAATATAATTCTTTCCTATCATAAATAGTAAAATAAATTTCTTTTGTCGCCTACAAAGTACCTTAACTCTAGAACCGTCCTATCAAGAATTTCAACTAAGTCTTCTAAAACATCCATACAATCAAAATTATAGCATCTTAAAGGTAACACCACATACCACTAATCACTTTAATATGATATCAATTTTATAAGTAAGCTATTAAGGATAAATAAAGTTAAATTTTTAAAGGTTTTTTCCCCTCCCAAACTTAATTTTTAGCATGTATACATTAAGAGCAAGAATATAAACAAGTAGAAAAGAAAACTAAATTACTTTTTATAACATGAGTCTATGGCAAAAATATATAGGTATAAGCAGAAAAGACAAATATCTATATGTAAGTGAATCTCAGTTCAACACTTTGAATATGAAATTACTAGCCAATAACAAAAACTAATCCAATTCATCCAAACAGAAGCAATAAATATAGAGTCCAGTACATGAAGCAAATATAAAAATAATATACAAAAATCTAGCAGGGATAAGGAAAACATAAACATAAGAGTATATCTACATCCAAATAAAAAAAAAACTACTACTTGTTCTCATCATTTTCATCATCATCATCCTCCTACGAGCCTTCCTCCATCGGCTTGTGATGCTCATATAACTGATATGGAGGATAAGCAAGAAACTCCACTACCTTATCTCTTCCAATCCATTGATTTTGTCTATACATTTCCAACTGAGCAGCATAAACACAAGCTTCATGATCGCCCATACGTTTGTTCTGTCAATCCAGATGATCCAGATAATTTACTTTATCTTACATTTGGTTATGAATGATGGCAACATCACCTTCTATAATATTCAAACACTCATACATAGAAGCCATGCTCATAGAAGGTTGAGTTAGTGAACATGAAGTAAATGGTCTAGAAGAAGAAGGAGCCTGAGAAGGACTAGCTCCACATCCAAAAATAGCATGTTTATGACATATACTTACATTGACCTTACTAATGGGCTTAATGGATGCAGTAGCTCTTCTCATTTTACAACTAATTATTGACAAAGGGAGAAAATAAGAGATGTGTGTCCTAATCCTAAAGTAGAACCTCCCTTTACAACATGAATAATAGAATGGTATATGAGTGAGCAGATCCCGATTTCTTTATATGTAAGTATTTATGAAGTTGACACCACTACAGTGCCAAAAACTTGATCCTTATATGAAAAGTAAGTTATGTAAAATATATATAATTATAGGCAATTAATAATGCGATTCTACGCAAGTATAAATATCGTTATCAAGTAATAAAGGACTTTCTATTTAAGCCCCAAATATCGATCCCACAGGGAAGGTGTAAATTGATAATTATAAGTTTTACTAGGAAATTTACAGATAATCAAACGAAATCACTGTCACTAATTTTGAATGTTGAGATTTTATCAAAACTAAGGTACTTAACTATTAGCAAAATAGGAATGCAAAGTTTTAAAAGTAAATACTAGTCTACTAACTATGTTTATGTAATGAACATTTCTTATGTGAAAAAGCATCCTTCCCACTACAACGAGGTTCTGATGAAATGAGATAAGATAAATGTTTATAATATGTATTGTGCCAAATAAGAGCAATTATAATTCTCTACCCCGATACAGAGCATAGAAAATCATTGGCTAATCGTAAGTTTAGTCCATAAATCCATGGCTAGGCTAGGAGGATACCAGCTCCCACTCCAGAGCTCCCACTTCCCTTCACCTAAAGGCTAACTCTCACTTTAGTTTTTTAAACACTAGGACCGAATTGGGGATTTTAGTCTGTCACCCTAAAGATTCTCCAATTCTACACCCAACAAAAAATATTTCCCTATTTATTTGCACTTAATTTTGTAAACAAATTTCTCCTCCATGAAATCAAATGTGATCCTCCCTCTATTATAGAACTCATACTCTATTTCCTGGATCATATGTTTCACAACATATTTTAACAATTCAATTGGCCAAATTGAAATGTAAATTAAGTTCGGAGTTGAAAAATCATCACAATTTATTTTATTTTTTAATATTGGCATATCATATTATCTCTTCATTTCACCATATCTCATAGTAGGGAGAAAGATAGAGTGAACTACTCAGATTTCATGAGAAAGACACAACAAAACAAAAATTTCATATATAAAAGAAAGTTTGTACAACAATAATAAACAAACAGAACTTATCTGAAACTCTTTCTCAAAGCAAATCCCTTGTAGTCTTTCCTTAGAAATGCAGGAAGAAGACATCTCTCACTTTCCTCCTTCTCCAACACTCTTACAGAAAGTTCACACTAAATTTCACCACATAAACTCTAAACTATAAAAGAAAAATCACTAATGAACTCCAATATGGTGGTAGAATGAAGATAAATTATGAAGAATGGTGAAAATGGAGCGTAGTGGAATGTCTTAGAACGAAAAGGAGTCACTTTCATGATGAATTTCGGCCCCATATAAAGCCGAAGGTCGGTTCTCTAAGAGGTGCCTCCAAAAACTCTTCAAAAATCATCTAAATACATTAAATCTTCTAGAAACAGGGGCTGCACCGCATTTGGCACCGTCGGCGCTGAGTAAAAATTTTAACTGTGCTGTTGTTTTGGGCGGTCGGCGCTGAGTACTTCTTCAAAAACGTGATTTTGACTCCAAATTCTATCCTTTTTCGCTATCTTTTTACTTTAAAGCCTAAAAATCAACAACCTGCAAGAAAACATCAAAATACCTTCCATTAAGGTGAAATATCATCAAAAATAAGTATAAAATATGGGTCTAAAAATGCATATAATTTCAGTGTATCAAAATCCCCAAAACTTACAAGTTACTTGTCCTCAAGTAACTTCTCTACTACATAAAAATATGACTTATGGTAAAGAATTTATCTTCTAGACTTCCATATTTAAGTTCTCTAAACATAATAGTATAACTTAGGAAAAATTCAAAATAACTCCAGTTAATACTAAAGGTGCTAGGATATTCAGTAATTAAGTCTAAGATTTCTGATCTTCTGATTCTTTCAAGAAAAATTGCAACTTTTCATATTAAAGTCACTTAAAAAATTCATATGAAAAAGAAGTTCATAAAACTTTATTAATCATTAAGCTAAATTTCAAAGTGAAGCCAATTTTTAAGTAGGCATTTCCTCAAGCTTCTCCCCACACCATTTTTCTTTTTTCTTTACTTTTCAGGATCATTTTTAATCCTCTTTTTTTTTTTTCTTCTTATTTTTTTATGTATGTGAGGATTACTATATCTAGATAGCCTTTAATGATATTTCAGAATCTTAAAAAATTCATNCACATCTTTTTTCTTTTTTCTTTACTTTTCAGGATCATTTTTAATCCTCTTTTTTTTTTCTTTCTTCTTATTTTTTTTATGTATGTGAGGATTACTATATCTAGATAGCCTTTAATGATATTTCAGAATCTTAAAAAATTCATATTAACTCCTTCACTACAGGCATAACAACCGCAACGGTAGTGTAACGCATAACTTCCCATCGCCTTTGCAAAATCATCTTGTCAGCTGGAGCACTTGGATTGATCAATCCATGATTAACAAATCCTCTTTCCTTGATCAATCTCTTCTTCGTAATAANCAAAATCATCTTGTCAACTGGAGCACTTGGATTGATCAATCCATGATTAACAAATCCTCTTTCCTTGATCAATCTCTTCTTCACAATAACTTTATCGTATAATCTTTGCACGTCAAAACTAATAAACTTTCTTCTATTGAAAACTCCATAACTTGAAGTATTTCTGAAATTGGAAGCCATGGAATCCGAAAATAGGAAGTTTCTAGGCGTCCAAGGAAGTTTTTAGGAATTTAAAGGCACCTCCTAGCGATTATTATGGAACGAAATTTTGCAAAAGTCTGCCAAAACTTGTCTGAACCATCAAAACATTATTGGCGCCGTTGGCGCTTTTGATTGGCACTGCCGGTGCTGAGGTCCATCTTCTTGGGCGCCGTCGGCACCCATTCTGACATCGTCGGTGCTAGTGGCCAAAATTTTGTGACTTTCATTTTTCGTTCAATTTAATTCCAACTTTTTCTCCAATACTAATATTTGACTTAATTTATAATAAATGTAATTGTGTAGAATTATTATCTACTAATATATAAGATACTTATCAAACA
>JXCR01072458.1:0-12174 GCA_002079205.1 Phalaenopsis hybrid cultivar
ACTTTTCGTCCCTTCTTTAGTAGATCTTGGCCTATAAATATCCCTCTATATAAATCATTCATGATCTATATTAAAATATTCTTTGCATTCCAATTCAAGATAACAATAATATCAACCAAAGGTTGTCGCAATAGAAGGTAAAGATCTCAAAAGTTGGATACTAGTAATGAAGCAAGTACAACAAATTCAACCAAATAGAAAAATTTTGCCCTCGGGGTAGCCTAAGATTGCCCCTTTTATAGGGCAAAAATTCGATGCAGCGCCGTGGCATCGAACATGGCATAGGGGCGTGGCAGATACCACATCAGCCGACATGATAGGGTGCACAACTTGAAACCTGACTTGGGTTAGATTGGGCGCTGAGGCACTGCTGACGTGATGGACTCCACGTCGACGGCTGTCATGGCGACTATCCAATTGAGAGTCGCCTTCGAGCCCTATTAATCAGGGGTCGCATCGTGGACATGGTTCCGCTGACTTGTCCAATGCCAGGCCATCACTCGTAATGATGTCTGGCTAATGAGGGCTACCAGGGACCAAGAATTGCCAGGGAACAGTGACATTATACCTGTTACCATGGCGCTGATGTGGTAGTTGCAACTAGCTGTTGCAATGGGTCGTTGTAAGCCATTAATAATGAGCATTTTTGTGTTGGGGCACTCCAGACAACATCAGGACCTTTAAACTAAAATTTTTCACTTTACCCTAGTTGATCTAAATAATCATATGATTTTTACATCATGACATATTAGACGAGCTAAAAGTTAAAGAATGCATATATATTTGATAAACAAAATGTCATTCCTTCATTAATATTCTTGAAATGAATTACACATTCGAAATATAAAAGTGGAATGATGCACCTAATATCAAATAGAGAGAACAATTTGCAACACATAGGGATTAGGTAACCACCAGCCTTCCGCAACGTCGTTTGTTGCTTTACTTGTTGCTTCCCCCACATAAGGTTCTAGAGGGGGTGCCAGGGCCATTTCATGTCATTCGTAAGTGGCCTCGAGTTATCACTGAGCAATGAAATCTTGCAGTTGCTCATTGTGACGTAGTGACCTCTCAAGGGAATCCAACTTTTCCTTAAGGAAATCAAGCCTTTCTAGATGTCCTGTAAGAATATCAACCTTTCCGTTGATCTCAGAGATATCGTCCTGCATTGCGCAGAGATACTTGGAGAGAGCAAGTGAACTGCAGGATGTTGCCGTGCTGGCGAGCCAAGCGATCCCTTACATATAAGAGGCATTGAAAATGGTAGCCTATCACTCTCATTGCTATTGGGAGATTGTATTAGTTTTCAGGGGCGCTGACCATTCAACCAATAGACAACCTCCTTTCAACCCGCCATCACATCATTTTTGAAATAGGCAATGAGGAAATATTGAAGAGGGAAAAGGGAGAAAAGCTGTTGTGCTTCACTACGAGAGATTTGACGTACAAAACGTGTTAATCCCACCACTATTTATGAAAGGTTGGGCGTCGCAAAATCGGGCATGACACCGTGGCAATAGCACTGAAGCATAACTCCTCTGGAAGGTAGCCATAGATTTGTTTGGTAGGGCGTCCCAACTCCAAGCCTGGGCTTGGGCGCATCATCGTTCGATGTGCTCGGGCTTCAACAGTCACATTGAATGAGTTAAATACGTGCCATGATGCCGGGTTAGGCGCTTAAGTGACATAAATGGTGGACATTCAAGGCCGTGAAACTGACTTTGTAGCCTGGGCTTGGGCGCCTCATCGTTCGATGTGCTCGGGCTTCAACAGTCACATTGAATGAGTTAAATACGTGCCATGATGCCGGGTTAGGCGCTTAAGTGACATAAATGGTGGACATTCAAGGCCGTGAAACTGACTTTGTAGCCTGGGCTTGGGCGCCTCATCGTTCGATGTGCTCGGGCTTCAACAGTCACATTGAATGAGTTAAATACGTGCCATGATGCCGGGTTAGGCGCTTAAGTGACATAAATGGTGGACATTCAAGGCCGTGAAACTGACTTTGTAGCCTGGGCTTGGGCGCCTCATCGTTCGATGTGCTCGGGCTTCAACAGTCACATTGAATGAGTTAAATACGTGCCATGATGCCGGGTTAGGCGCTTAAGTGACATAAATGGTGGACATTCAAGGCCGTGAAACTGACTTTGTAGCCTGGGCTTGGGCGCCTCATCGTTCGATGTGCTCGGGCTTCAACAGTCACATTGAATGAGTTAAATACGTGCCATGATGCCGGGTTAGGCGCTTAAGTGACATAAATGGTGGACATTCAAGGCCGTGAAACTGACTTTGTAGCCTGGGCTTGGGCGCCTCATCGTTCGATGTGCTCGGGCTTCAACAGTCACATTGAATGAGTTAAATACGTGCCATGATGCCGGGTTAGGCGCTTAAGTGACATAAATGGTGGACATTCAAGGCCGTGAAACTGACTTTGTAGCCTGGGCTTGGGCGCCTCATCGTTCGATGTGCTCGGGCTTCAACAGTCACATTGAATGAGTTAAATACGTGCCATGATGCCGGGTTAGGCGCTTAAGTGACATAAATGGTGGACATTCAAGGCCGTGAAACTGACTTTGTAGCCTGGGCTTGGGCGCCTCATCGTTCGATGTGCTCGGGCTTCAACAGTCACATTGAATGAGTTAAATACGTGCCATGATGCCGGGTTAGGCGCTTAAGTGACATAAATGGTGGACATTCAAGGCCGTGAAACTGACTTTGTAGCCTGGGCTTGGGCGCCTCATCGTTCGATGTGCTCGGGCTTCAACAGTCACATTGAATGAGTTAAATACGTGCCATGATGCCGGGTTAGGCGCTTAAGTGACATAAATGGTGGACATTCAAGGCCGTGAAACTGACTTTGTAGCCTGGGCTTGGGCGCCTCATCGTTCGATGTGCTCGGGCTTCAACAGTCACATTGAATGAGTTAAATACGTGCCATGATGCCGGGTTAGGCGCTTAAGTGACATAAATGGTGGACATTCAAGGCCGTGAAACTGACTTTGTAGCCTGGGCTTGGGCGCCTCATCGTTCGATGTGCTCGGGCTTCAACAGTCACATTGAATGAGTTAAATACGTGCCATGATGCCGGGTTAGGCGCTTAAGTGACATAAATGGTGGACATTCAAGGCCGTGAAACTGACTTTGTAGCCTGGGCTTGGGCGCCTCATCGTTCGATGTGCTCGGGCTTCAACAGTCACATTGAATGAGTTAAATACGTGCCATGATGCCGGGTTAGGCGCTTAAGTGACATAAATGGTGGACATTCAAGGCCGTGAAACTGACTTTGTAGCCTGGGCTTGGGCGCCTCATCGTTCGATGTGCTCGGGCTTCAACAGTCACATTGAATGAGTTAAATACGTGCCATGATGCCGGGTTAGGCGCTTAAGTGACATAAATGGTGGACATTCAAGGCCGTGAAACTGACTTTGTAGCCTGGGCTTGGGCGCCTCATCGTTCGATGTGCTCGGGCTTCAACAGTCACATTGAATGAGTTAAATACGTGCCATGATGCCGGGTTAGGCGCTTAAGTGACATAAATGGTGGACATTCAAGGCCGTGAAACTGACTTTGTAGCCTGGGCTTGGGCGCCTCATCGTTCGATGTGCTCGGGCTTCAACAGTCACATTGAATGAGTTAAATACGTGCCATGATGCCGGGTTAGGCGCTTAAGTGACATAAATGGTGGACATTCAAGGCCGTGAAACTGACTTTGTAGCCTGGGCTTGGGCGCCTCATCGTTCGATGTGCTCGGGCTTCAACAGTCACATTGAATGAGTTAAATACGTGCCATGATGCCGGGTTAGGCGCTTAAGTGACATAAATGGTGGACATTCAAGGCCGTGAAACTGACTTTGTAGCCTGGGCTTGGGCGCCTCATCGTTCGATGTGCTCGGGCTTCAACAGTCACATTGAATGAGTTAAATACGTGCCATGATGCCGGGTTAGGCGCTTAAGTGACATAAATGGTGGACATTCAAGGCCGTGAAACTGACTTTGTAGCCTGGGCTTGGGCGCCTCATCGTTCGATGTGCTCGGGCTTCAACAGTCACATTGAATGAGTTAAATACGTGCCATGATGCCGGGTTAGGCGCTTAAGTGACATAAATGGTGGACATTCAAGGCCGTGAAACTGACTTTGTAGCCTGGGCTTGGGCGCCTCATCGTTCGATGTGCTCGGGCTTCAACAGTCACATTGAATGAGTTAAATACGTGCCATGATGCCGGGTTAGGCGCTTAAGTGACATAAATGGTGGACATTCAAGGCCGTGAAACTGACTTTGTAGCCTGGGCTTGGGCGCCTCATCGTTCGATGTGCTCGGGCTTCAACAGTCACATTGAATGAGTTAAATACGTGCCATGATGCCGGGTTAGGCGCTTAAGTGACATAAATGGTGGACATTCAAGGCCGTGANCCAGAGCATTACCAGACAAAACCTTTAAGTTTGCTTTCCATTCTTAAGAACACGTTTTTTGTTTTTTGCTTTACAATTTGTTTGTTTTCAAACTTTGATCCCATTAATTATTCTATGAACATCATAGATACTGATTCTTAATTTCATTCGTACATTACCCCTAGTAGCGTGGTGTTTGTTTAACATACAGATACCAAGGTTTAAAGAGAGGCTTTGCATAATGAAAACTTATAAAATTAACAAGAAATTAAAAGTTTTGACTTTCTAAACTAACAAAAGTAGGTAAACAAAGAATATATTGTTTTGGAATAAATATTAAAAATATTTTTTTTTGTATGGTATGATATATTAATTTAAATGTATTTTATTTCAATTTTTTAAATGAATATTAGAAATAATTTATCTATATTTACTTTACAGACAACTAAACAAACTTAAGTTTTTTTAATACACTATTTTTTATTTTAATTTACATGGCTATAACCAAATAGAAAGAATATTTTTCTTATATTTAATTTGTAGACAACCAAAAAGCTTACCAAAGGCATAATGTCTTGTAATTATAATACATTGCATTCTATTTTTCTCTGCATTTATTTTAGAGTCAACCAAATAGCTTCTTAGTAAACTGACAAACTTTAGATTAAAATAAGGACAAATTTTTATTTTGAAATAATTTGAAAAATAAGTATTTTAGACACTAAAAATTAGAATGACCAAACATATAATGCTATAACATAATAAGATTATCATTATCTTTAGAAATAAAATTTAAACCGATACTTTGACATTGTCTATTCGAGTCAAGTCCACCATTAAAATAATCGGTCCATCTTTTTATTTGGCACTTTCAATCTTCATCTCCGTTGCAAAACTCACAATAAGAAGAATATAAATTAGCTTGACAATGATGATCAATAGTAATTTACTAATGGACAACAAGTTACACGATAAATTAGGAACATGGATAACATCATGAATGATTAAAAACAATGATAGTTTAGCCGTTTTTATCTCGATAATTTCTGAGAGGGAAACATCAACAAATTTGACTTTTTTCTTGCCTGCAAAAGGTCTACAGGTGAAAATATTTTATAACAACCAATCATGTGATTAGTAATACCGGATCAATTATTCAAGAATTAGAAAAAAATTAGAAATAACATCTAGCAGGGGCTAAAAAGTTATCCTCTGTACTAACGAGCAAGACGGAGCCAGAGATATTTTGAAGATTGATACAATTTGTGCAAGTGCTCTAATTGTTCCTTAGTGAAACAGATCGCATTTGAGTTAACTGAATGCCCATAAATTTCTTTAGCAATATTTTGATAAGCTTGACCTTCACGCTCGAATTTTGATTTCCATTTTGCAGACATGTCTCATTTGTGTGTCATGATATTTTACAATGCACACCATAGTTTAGCCCTTATTTGTCAGTGTCAACCCACTTTGACATTAGAGCGGAGTTCTGTTTTTTAATATTACAAGAAGATTTTTCGGTGTTGCTCATTATAATTTTTTTTCCAACTCTTCTCGTCTAACTTAAGAAAATTTTTTTTTTTTGAATAAAGGGTAACATATTTCTATCGAGAATGCGATCTTGGATTTCGTTTAAACCCCGATTAAGAACGATTAAGAATACATAGACTCAGTCGTTTTCTCTCTTTCTGTGTCAAGCATATTCATTTAAATTATCTCAAATGTCATTAAAACATTGATCAAGTTCCCTTCATATGGCTACCAGCTCGTAATACATGATAACGTCACAATCATTTTGTTTTGATTTCTAAAGTTGAGTTTTCAACTAAAAAAATTGGAATGAATTCTCCTAGCTTGAACAGAGATCTCGGACAACCTCCTATATATCTCGAGTAGTGGAAAGGAATAGATGTGGCTTTTTTATGGTAGGTTCCATGGATTTGATGAGCCAAGTCATAACCAAAGAATTTTCGGACTGACATTTTTTTCATGTTTGAATCGCCAGCTATAGGTTTCGAATTATCTCTTATTAAATACCCAATTTTTTCACCTCTCGTTGATCGCCAATTTTTTGGATTGAGCCCATTCTAAATAGTTGTGCCTATTGAGTATTGTAACTATGAAATGAGGCGGCGAGTTATGGGGATAATACTCAGTTGATATAGTTATGAGATGAGTTGTAGGGTGAGGTGATGTGATTTCAGAACTACTGAAGTCGTTCGATATGGTAGGATTTCTATGGACTCCAGACATTATTACTGTCTTATATGACATCCTTGAAATCTAAGACAAGTTACACACGTGCAGTGCCTACCTACAGGGAGAAGAGATAAACTTTGATTCTGGTACGAGTTCAACTTAAGCAGATTCGAACTTGCAGTTGACGTTAGAGAAAGTCTCGAGGAGTTTATTCCAGTAGCAACTGTTCAGAATAGAGAAAAATCTCCAGAGGCAGAGCAGAACTCGCAAACGGGTGGTCGAGGCGAATCTCTCATGCGACATTAGAGAAAAGTTTTGAGAGACAAAGTGGAACTCACAGACAAAACTCTCAGATGGACGTTCGAATCCTAGCAACAATGCATACCGTTTGAGCATAGAACCAGAGCAAAGCGAAACTTCCAGACTGATAGTCAACGGGTTTCAAACGCAATTTCGAGGGCAAATTGTTGCTATGATATTATGTATTTGTTGAATGGGAGAAAATAATTATTTATCTTTAATTTCATAGGAAATGATTACAAGATAAATTGAGGGGATGGCTTCCAATTTAGGAAAAATATAAAATCAACCATAATTATAAATACTAAAATAGAAGATACTAAAAATAAAATCTGTGTGTGTGTGTGTGATAAATAAGGTCCAATTTGCCTAATGTTTGAAAATAGATTTTGAATTGAAAGCATTGATAAATCATTCTACACTTGTTCAAAATTGGAGACATATGGAATAATGGTGTTCTTTGATGGCACTACTTGAATGAAGTGATGGCGACCATAACCTGACATAAGGAATAATGGTATTCTTTGATAGCACTACTTGAATGAAGTGATGGCGGCCCAATGTGTTCGATTTTTTTAGTGTAACATAGGTTACTAACATGATTGATAAAAACATGGTTGTCACTGTTTAAGATCATAAGTTTTTTTGGTTGGAAAAAAGAATCTCTGTAGAATGACTTGGCCCTCCTTGTAACAATTTGAATGTATCATGCTTTATTTTCTGGCCACCATTGTTTGTTTCACACTCTTACATGTGACCAAATTGCTCTTACGAATGTGCAATGCTCAACCCGAGAATTCTTATCCTGCCTTTCATAAAAAAAAAGAAAAGAAAATAAATAATAAAAAAACCTCTTATCCCGCTATATTGGGGTTTCACTTGGCAGGATGGTTCTTAGCAATCCCGTAGTCTTTGGCTTGTTGGATATGGCATTTATACCCACTCAAATCATAAACATGTGAGTATGTAGTCCTTTCATCCATAGTGCTTAGAGTATTATGTACTGCGGATCATTCCTTTCCATGTAAATGGAGTTTTGGTTGGGAAATAGGTTTGTCTGGACATTTATCTCGGATATGTTATGGAGATTGGTGAGGTGTTTGTGATGGGATATATATTTTTTTAAAGATTTGTGGTTAAAGGATTTAAAGGGCATGAATTTGAATGTTTTAGTAGTTAATATTCTCTTTGATTACGATTGGCATCCATTTTGCTTATCAAGAAGGGAGAGTAGGCTTTATTTACTTTTGGCTGATAAAGGAGATGTCAGGGCAAACAAAATGTTTGATGGGTTCATTTGGTGGATTGCTAGTGAATAGGGTGACCTAGGTTTTGTTGTTTGAATTAAATGTGGGTCTCGTATTGATTAGTAGATCGACCCTTTGGTAATGATTACAGTCAGTTAGCTTAAAATGTTGTGTGCATGGTTGCTACCTACAACATTGGTGATTAGCTCGTTGCTTTAACTTGCTGGGTCCTGAATTTTTACTGTATGCTTTTGGCGGGCTTGCTAGTGGATGTAACATTTGAGAGTTTTTGGCATGGACATTTCCTTGGGATTCGAAATTTGAATTTATTAGCTTGCACTTAAAGTCTAATGTGGATAACGAAATTTTGATTTAGGTGGTGGAGCACTGGGGTCAAGTAATGGGTTGAGATGGTGAACAATTTGGGATAAACACCCGAACAATTGGGGAAAAAAAACACCTTGATGTGTGAATTGACAAGGCAATGTTTGAGAATTGGTATACTTTGATTGGTCAATGAGGTAATATTCGAAGGAGCACGTAGCTTGCTTTATTTTTTTGATCAATCGCAAACAAATTTTGTTGGTCTGGCTTTGCTAAATGTCAATGTTGTAAGTAGATTCAGGCTCCCATTTGAAGTGATGGGGGGCTTTTGAGATCATTTTGAAGTGGAACATAAATTAACCTCATTTTGAAGGAAATTTGGAGGCTGATATGTATTGATTTGTATGTACTTGTAGGTTGGTGCATTTTTTCATCCTATAAAGGCATCAATCATGTTATTCAAGAGAAGACAATGGATCTTATTGTGTTGTAGTTTAATCTCATTTTAAAGTGAGCATTTGGGCATAGGTTATTGTTTATCCTCGTTTTGGAGAAGTGTTAATTTAACCGTCATCCTGGGTAGGTAGTTTATCCTCCTTTCAAAGAAACTAAGGAACAGGGTATTCTGGTGGCATTTGGTGCGGTAGAATATTTAGAGTTTTGGTCCATGTTAACCCATACTATTGCATAATGCACTTCGGTGTTATTTACATTATAGGAAAGTAAACCAATACCTATAATGTTTGTTATGTTATAGCACATATTGTGGGCTATTTCTTAGTGTTGCTTGTGCATCTTAATTTCTATCAAGTAATCATTTTTGCACTTTTCTTTCTTTCTACCATGTCTTTCTTCCTCTATTTTACATTGATTTTTATAATGCTTTGTTTTACTTGATCAAAATTGTGATTGATGTTTAAAATCATCGGGCTAACATGATCCATGCACGCACATCTGATCAAACTTATTTTTAGTGTACATTTTTGTTTCTCCAACTATTGCTGCTCATTCCATATCACCTATTTTCAATTAGTGTTGTGTGAAATAACTTGTCTTCTGAGTTTAAAATTTAGAAACATTAGCAATTGTCTATTTTGCAATGGTAAGGCTGTACCTCACCATGTGCCGTTTTAACGAATGATATTTACCTTAGCAGTTCTCAAGTGATGGTGAATGCCTACGAAGCATGTGTGGCTTATGGCTTTGTTTGGGCGCCTATGAAGGTTTAATTTTATCAAATACAATTTTACACTCCTTGAAGTGTGCACCATAATCTTGGCCGAATGCATGTTTTGAGAGTCCTTAATACTTAAAATTTACTTGACTGTGTGAATCCTTCAACGATTATTGTTCTTTACAAAATTGGCGAAGAGCTATCTTCAGAAGGTTTATCTTTTACTGTTTTTCTTCCTTGTACCTGATCACTTTATTTTTTGTTTAATAAACTTGTTGCTAATTATCTTTTATGTAATTATCGGGATGTTGGTTCATCTTCACTTTTAAAGGGTTTAAATGTTTTTTCATGTTTTTACCTATCTAATAGTTTATTTTACGAACATGATAGAGTACAGTACGGTAGACATTGGTTTTAAGGTAATGAAACTCTGAAAACTACAAAGGGCAGTTATATATAGCACACAATTCTTATATATTAAATAGCTCACACCTAAGGTTTCGGTGTGAGATTTGAAAATACAAATGAATTATGTGCTACTTATGTAAATTTCTCACTCTATATACATATCCTAAATATAACTGGGTATGAATGAAGTAGTACATTATTACTTTAAGAAATTGTTTATTCATTAACTAGTTGTCCATATCCTACCTTTTCTCTAATAAGGATGTTGCTTTAGTAAGTACTCTTGATTGGTCCGAAATTCCATTGATTTGACTTTGTCTTATTTGATCAAGTTCTTCTAACAGAATCATGAACTTAATTTCTCCATTCTATATCCACCATGTCATTAATAATCGATTTGGATAATCCTATTGGAAGCATTGATTGTTAAACTTCACTATTCTGTTATGTTAATTACTACCGTGGAACATAAACTTTTCTAGAGTCATGGCTAGTAGATTGAACTAATTTTTAAACTAATGCAAGATGACTGAGGTTTCTCTGCACTGCTTGCATGCAGTGAGAAGTATGATGTTAAAAATTCGATTACAGTATTCCATGAGTTTGGATAAGGTGAATATGGAATACTTGTAGTCAACCCTAGTTTATGGTAAAAAATGTAAGGACTTTTCTATTGATCCATGTTTTGCATGGTTGATTTATCTTTTAACAAGTTTTATGTATTTTTGGATTGTGATTTTCTTATGACATAATTTTACAAAAGTAGTATCCAGTTTAGTTTGCTTTTTTGAAGAAGCAAATTAATCTGTTCTGTGTTCATTTCTCTGTAACAGTCGAGAGGCTACAATTAAATAAGAATTCCGAGCAATGTGGCTTATCAACTTCTATAATCATCACTCCTGCATCATTCCAACTATATGTTGTCAATTATATGAGTTATCCTACATCCATTTCAACATTAGTTTATTGCTTTTAATGTATAAGATTACGTAATATATTGATCCTGCATACTTTTTGATGAATCGCGTAGTCCGAGTAGTTTTTATATTTATCAAATATCATTGTGAATGATGGGAGAAGGAATGAATCTATTGATTAATTTAGCTTCTCTTATTTATTGTATTTGGTTCATTTATCAGGGGATCGAAGTCCTTGTCTTCTTATCCTTTTTGAGGTGTACTTGTTTACTGTTATGTTGTTCTGGTTGACAGGGAACGAGACTATGATAGGGGGAGGGATTATGATCGGGACCATGACAGGGGTCGTGAAAGAGATCGGGAGAGGGATAGAGACCGAGATAGAGAAAGAGACCGGGATAAGGAGAGGGATCGTCATCGTCTTAGAGATGAGAAGGACTATGGTCGAGATAGAGATCGTGAAAGAGAAAGGGAAGGAAGAGAACGTGATAGGAGAGACCGTGATCGTGGAAAACGAAGAAGCCGCTCGAGGAGCAGGAGCAGGAGCAGAGATCGCAGAGAACGTGACCGTGAGGATGGAGAGTATCGTAGAAGGCGTGTTCGTGGCAGTATCAGTCCTCGTAGGCACCCTGCAGATGATGGAAATTTTCAGGATGAACCAAAGAAGAAGGAAAAGGTGAAAAAGAGTGATGGAACCGACCACCCGGACCCAGAGATTGCAGAGGCCAACAGGCTCCGTGCTTCTCTTGGTCTGGCTCCATTGAAGCTCTGAAATCTTTCTTCTGTCTTACTGTTCAAGACAGCACTTTGCCCCGATCCTTTTGTTGAATGGACAAAAAACATGAATATCTCCTTTAATGTCACATGTTTTTCAGATCCGCATGATTGGCATCTCAGATGTATTTTGGTTATATTTTTCAATTTTCATGTAGAAGGCTGCTTTTTTTTAGATGTCCACCTGTAACTACTGGGATTCATGTAAACAAACTTATGATTTATCAGGCTTGCACCTAGTATCTTTTCTGTTTGAAAAATTATTCCATACGGATCGGGTACCGCACATATCTTGCGTGTAATTTACGATTAGGATGTATTCCGGTGGGCCTCACCTAAATTTTTTTTTTATATTAAAAAAATTGAAATAACCCTAACCGCAGATCACCGTGATCTACGGTCAGGATCGGACACCGCATGCAAAGATGCATGCGGTGTCC